>APFE031663000.1:0-35107 GCA_000404065.3 Pinus taeda | reverse complement strand
TGTACAAGTTTTATCCCAAGGTAGCTCACTTGTGGCACAAGAACACCCTCTGTTACATTAGGAAAAGCTAGGTCTCTCTCTTTAAGCTGAGCTATAATAAGTTCGTTCAATTCAAGCATCTTAAGTCCCAGCCATGGACGCACAACTCTTCTGCAAAATGAAAATTAAGAGGTAGCCCATAGCTCTATTAGCCTAAGCACAGCGAATGCAAATATTTTAACACTGAAAACAACAAAGTTGCAGAATATGCATGCAACTACAAATTATCAATGCTCCTTGCTACCCTTCCTTCAACAGGGGTACCCAAAAAAAAATTCACCACACTATTTGAAAGCCCAAATGAGTTCAATTTATGGCCTTGCAAAGCCATATGGGATGAAGTGTAAAAGTATGCTACTTTCATCTTCATGGTGCTTGGTTTTATGGATTTGCTGACTTCCCTTCCCCGTGGTAGGCAGTAACTCCTTGCTTTGATGGACATGTTTATGTCTTGGGTTGGCATGTACGCAGAGGCATCATGGAGGTGGATCTCATTAAAGGAACACATATTGAATTATCACTGTAAAGGTGACCATTGGTATCAGGCACCATTGAAGTGGATCTATTAGGACACATGGCATAAAGGAACATATATTGTATTGGCACTATAAAGATGATCGCACTAAGGGTGGAAATACCCATCTCATTACTATACTAGCGCACCTATTTCTTGTTCCCCACATGGGCCATTTCTCTTAAGTATGGGCACCTTTTGGTGATGGCCATCATTCAGCATTGCCAAAAGTCCAATGGAAATAATTAAAACTGCTCAACAGAGAAGTTAAACTTCCTCTGTACAAAAAGAACAAGAAATGCTTAGTGAAGTCCGAGTAGCATTATTACTGCATCCAAATCCCAAGTCCAAATCCCAAGAGGCAGCTTCCTTTCACGTGCCTTGGGATTGGTAGATCTATTAAATTCAGCATGGAAAAGCAAAATGGGTTCATTTTGGAGCTCTCAATCACATCTGTGAAGGTAATTGGTGCAAAGCAGCTGACCCTCTCACTGCTACCTTCAAGAGATGATGAATTGCTTTAAAAAAAACTAATCCAATTAATGCAAATAAAATACATATTACCCTCCGTACTCAAAATAGATTTGGGCTAGCTTCCTCTGGCACTATAATCATGGTCAATTGTATATTATTTGATCGTTTCACAATTACTTTGAAAGCCAATCCAACTTTCTCACCCATTATCTCAACAATCTGTTGTAGCCCATTTATATAAGAAATTAGAAACCATGACATTTCTCTATTGTTGTGTGTTGTTGATTATAAAAAACATGCTCCAACTCACCTCCTTGATGCTTTTAGTTGGTTTCCCATCAAACTGAACGATGACATCTCCGGGATGGAATCTAGCTCGATAAGTAGGGGATCCAGGAGTCACCTATGATGTTTCAATCAAAAACATATGTTTACATGTAAAACATAATTTGTACCATTAATTTGGTAGGCCAGAAGGATATCAAGTACAGTATACGCTGCTTTGAATTGCCATATGCAAAAAACAACATTACACAGAGGTAAACTGAGTTAAAATTCAATTATTAACGCAAGAATGGAATTAGGAAATAGAACACAAAGACCTTATTAGAAACCATACAAGTAAAACCGTCCCATCTATTAAGAATGTTTAGACTAACTTCCACTATAGATTTATTGCATAAACATTTGATTATAACCAGTGTAATAAAAAGCAAAAACGAATCCACAGATGCACAAGTTTTATCCCAAGGTAGCTCACCTGTGGCACAAGAACACCCTTTGTTACAACAGGAAAAGTTGGGTCTCTCTCTTTAAGCTAAGCTATAACAAGTTCGTTCAGTTCAAGCATCTCAAGTCCTAGCCATGTACGCACAACTCTTCTGTAAAATGAAAATTAAGAGGTAGCCCATAGCTCTATTATCCTAAACACAGCTACTGCAAATATTTTAACATTGAAAACAACAAAGCTATAGAATATGCATGTAACTACAAACCGTCAATGCTCCCTGCTACCCCTCCTTCCACAGGGGTACCCAAAAAAAAATTCACCACGCTATTTGAAAGCCCAAATGCGTGCAATTTATGGCCCTGTAAAGCCATATGGGATGAGTGTAAAAGTATGCTACTTTCCCTTAGGTGTACGACAATAACTAGTCCTTTTAGTTCATCTTCATGTTTCTTGGTTTTATGGCTTGGCTGACTTCCCTTCCCGGTGGTAGGCAGTAACTCCCTGCTTTGATGGACATGCCTATGTCTTGGGTTGTGATGTAGGCATAGACATCATGGAAGTGGATCTAATTAAATGAACACATATTGAATTAGCACCATAAAGGTAACCATTGGTATGCAAGCATCATGGAGGTGGATCTATTAACATGGCATAAAGGAACGCATATTGTATTACTGCTGTAAAGGTGATCACACTAAGGGTGGAAACACCCATCTCATTATTGTACTAGCGCACCTATTTCTTGTTCCCCACATGGGTCATTTCTCTTAAGTATGGACACCTTTTGGTGATGGCCATCATTCTTCATGGTAGTCACAATTCATGATGCATTTGCATTCCCCAAAGCAACATCCCACATCCTCCAAGTTAAGCAAAATATGTTGATTTTCTAGTGCTAATTTAGACAAGCACAGTTTTCTGTCACTGATAATTACTTCCAATGATATTTTCGAAACATCGTTGAGCAATTACATTTGGAAAATTCAACAGTAAATTGAAACATTAAAGATCACACTAGAAAGGAAATCCAAAATGGGGAGAAAACCCAACAATTTTTCTAGGAGAATAATTCAGTTTAGCAAAAGTACAATCTGATTTTTAAAGTCAAAACTTTGTCAACCTAGACCAACAATTTAGAACAGGTCAAACCTGGGCAAGCAAGCCTGATTTAGACTGAGGTTAGCACTTGGAAAATAAAGAGAAATGGAAAAGCAGGAATAACAAAGAAATTTGTTGGATTTGTTCAACCAAAACGTAGCAATATCCAAACACAAAATCAAAATAAACCTCAACGCTCCCAAAAGTCCAATGGATATAATTGAAATTGCTCAAGAGAGAAGTTAAACTTCCTCTGTACAAAAAGATCAAGAAATGCTTAATGAAGTCCGAATCTTTTAACTCTGAGTAGCATTATTACTGCATCCAAATCCCAAGAGGCGGCTTCCTTTCACGTGACTTGGGATTGGTAGATCTCTTAAATTCAGCATGCAAAAACAAAATGGTTCATTTTGGAGCTCTCAATCACATCTATGAAGGTAGTTGATGCAAACCAGCTGACCCTCTCTCTGCTACCTTCAATAGATGATGAATTGCTTCACAAAAACCCAATCCAATTAATGCAAATAAAATGCATATTACCCTCTGTACTCAAAATAGATTTGGGCTGGCTTCCTCTGGCACTATAGTCAAGGTCAATTGTCTATTATTTAATCGCTTCACAATTACTTTGAAAGGCACTCCAACTTTGTCACCCATTATCTCAACAATCTGTTGCAGTGCATTTATATAAGAAATTAGAAATCATGACATTTCTCTATTGTTGTGTGCTGTTGATAATAAAAAAACATGCTCCAACTCACCTCCTTGATGCTTTTAGTTGGTTTCCCATCAAACTGAATGACGACATCTCCAGGACGAAATCCAGCTCGATAATCAGGTGATCCAGGACTCACTATGATGTTTCAATCAAAAACATATGTTTAAATGTAAAACATAATTTGTACCATCAATTTGGTAGGCCAGAAAGGCATCAAATATAGTATATGCTACTTTGAATTGCCATATGCAAAAAAATTTGTCAACCTAGACCAACAATTTAGAACAGGTCAAACCTGGGCAAACAAGCCTGATTTTGACTGAGGTTAGCACTTGGAAAATAAAGAGAAATGGAAAAGCAGGAATAACAAAGAAATTTGTTGGATCTATTCAACCAAAATGTAGCAATATCCAAACACAAAATCAAAATAAACCTCAACGCTGCCAAAAGTCCAATGGATATACTTGAAACTGCTCAAGAGAGAAGTTAAACTTCCTCTGTACAAAAAGATAAAGAAATGCTTAATGAAGTCTGAATCTTTTAACTCTGAGTAGCATTATTACTGCATCCAAATCCCAAGAGGCGGCTTCCTTTCACGTGACTTGGGATTGGTAGATCTCTTAAATTCAGCATGCAAAAACAAAATGGGTTCATTTTGGAGCTCTCAATCACATCTGTGAAGGTAGTTGATGCAAACCCGCTGACCCTCTCTCTACTACCTTCAATAGATGATGAATTGCTTCACAAAAACCCAATCCAATTAATGAAAATAAAATGCATATTACCCTCCGTACTCAAAATAGATTTGGGCTGGCTTCCTCTGGCACTATAGTCAAGGTCAATTGTCTATTATTTAATTGCTTCACAATTACTTTGAAAGGCACTCCAACTTTGTCACCCATTATCTCAACAATCTGTTGCAGCGCATTTATATAAGAAATTAGAAATCATGACATTTCTCTATTGTTGTGTGCTGTTGATTATAAAAAAACATGCTCCAACTCACCTCCTTGATGCTTTTAGTTGGTTTCCCATCAAACTGAACAACAACATCTCCAGGACGGCATCCAGCTCGATAATTAGGTGATCCACGACTCACCTATGATGTTTCAATCAAAAACATATGTTTAAATGTAAAACATAATTTGTACCATCAATTTGGTAGGCCAAAAAGGCATCAAATTGTTTTAGTGAAAACAAGGTATGCAATATGTAAATATTTCAAAATTTGGTAACAAAAAAATGGCAGAATCAAAGCTTGATACAAATTGATACAATCATTGTCAATGTTTTGTATTATATGATATAACATGCTTGACACATTCACTATTCTGCTTGAATTCAAATATGTAATTGACAGCACGCAGTTAAAAGGCTAAAATGTCCATACCAACTTTCTGTATTGCAGTGAAAAAAAGGGCTTTCAAAACAAAACCTGCTTGATTTTTATGTAGGAAACCAAAAAAATTTGACTAACACTGTCAATTCTTGCAGGCATTAACCTTTGCTACACCACATTAATGCACAGACTTATGCACAAAGGAAATGAATTATAAACAGAATTTAAACAAGCAAAAGACACAACATACCTACCCTGATAAGTGAACAAAAATGCAAAAGCCTGTCATCCAAAACCTGCAATTAAGCTAAATAATATCAATGCGGTCATGTCATATCATGTACATGAATGGATGATTGAGTTTAACTGAAAGATGAGAGTAGTAAACAATTAAGATTTTGCGGGGAGTCAATACCCCAACCAGTACCCTTGCATGGTGGTAAAGCTTGTGCAAACATCATGTTTGTTTGATAATTGCATTGCCAAGGAAAGACGCTTTGTCTAGCTGGTTTCAGTTTTGTTTACCACTTGGCAAGGATATATGTGGTGCATTCTTGACTCCACTACGCATCCGTCATGAATTTTTTTCAGTTACATATATCATGTGATCTCAGTAATCCCATTGCTGTCCATCCCAGGACAAAGGTGAAAGCAGGCAGGAGAAGGTGGCTGTGGTTGTTACTGTACGGGACAAATCAACACCCAGTTCAATGTGAGAAAATTGGTGTTGAGATCCCCTCATAACTGCCCAGTGCCAATGCCAACTCCCCTTACATTGCACGTTAAACATTGATTGGCATGGAGCAAACGAAAACAAAAAAGCTTATGGGGACACAAAAAAACTAGACAGTGAGGATTAAGAGGGAGAGATTTATGTCAAGCATCTTCACAGTGCAGAGCTACCTTGATTTTCTGCACGGTACAGGATATGAGGTTGTTCACTGTCTCCACTGATTCTACTGTGAGTTTGGCTGTTGGCAAGCTGTTGACTAATATCTGGAATGATGCAACTGTTAAAAGTGATCCTCCCACACGCGGGCTGTTGACTCCAACGCCCTTTCCAGTAGGGTTTAGTGCAAGGGGCCTGCATTCTGGTCCGTCTGGAAGAATGGCAAAGCCAGAGGGTAAGAGGGCAACATAAGCTGGATCGCATGGCTGGGATGTCCACTGGAGCATAAACTACAAGAGACCCCGATGCATCTGTGCAAGTCTCTTGCAGGATCAACATGTTGCTGCTTTCGTTGGAATTCATGGCCTAAAATCGAAAACATTCATAGTTAAGGTTAGGGTTTCATGAGAGGAATTATTCTCCAAGAAGCATTTCGAAGAAAAATAAAAGGAAAATATGCTTGCTTTTAGAAGAGAAACATAATTGCCAGGATCTTGTCCTTTCGGAATGTGAGCCATTTCTTGCATTGGACCTCCATTTGATAGTATATCCCACTGTTCCAGTTTTTATTTTTATCAGTGGTCAGTAGAGAGTACCGGCTGTGGATGAAACGAAATAGAAAAAACAATGCCATGCTATGAATTATTGAGTCCAATTATTCCTTACCTCGCTTCTGAGTCTCTCATCCCTCAAGAAATCAAATAATCTTTGCGGAGAAAGAGGAAGCCACATGCTAATAATCTTTGTGGAGAAACAGGAAGCCACACGCTGGCTACGTGGCCCTCAGGCAAGAAGAAAGACACGAAACGAAGAAGAAAGACACGTTTTGTCACTGCGAAGACATGTTTCGGTTCAGTCACTGCGAAGACATGTTTCGGTTCAGTCACTGCGAAGAGTCTGATCGTCGCCAAGAGGCCTGGCCTTTCATGGCCCATTGTCAGATCCTCCCTCTCTGTCTTCTAGCTGTGGAAAAAATAACATTTTTCTATGAAAAAAAATAGATTAATGGCTCAAGATCGCACACGTCACATTTTAAGGCGTAACGAGATTAGATTAGACATCAAAGTCATGATGTTACAGTGTCACTCCATTGTGCAGTCAAATGTCCTGACGCACAACTTTGCCGCTGGTACATCCCATTGCTGCCAAAAATACAATCGATTTACGTTCAGGATTGCAGCTGCTCTTACCGGATGATTGAAGTGATGCAGAACAATGGCTGGCATAATTACAGAGGTAGGCCAGCACATTACACGAATTGAGTTCTGGAATTGAATCGACCATATACCAAAAAAAAATTAGCCAAAGATAGTAATTCATGTTATTAGATTAATGGACATTTGCACTGCTTAAAAACAATGTATATGCATTTTGCTTTAGTGATATGATGTTGAATTCGACAAAAGTGCGCAGGCAAGAGACGACAATTTATGACAGGAGTCTCCTCTACAGTTGATTGCCTTCAGCAATTATAGGGCGACACTGCGCAGCCAAAAGCAAGCAGCCAAACAAAAGAGGAGGCGGTACTACCACTTCTGCCATCACAAGAAGAAAAATGCAACCATTATAATCATCCTTATCATCAGAGTCACATCATATTGAATAACTTCCATGACTATGCTGTCATTTCTTTCGTCCCTTTTCGCTGGAATCCCTGTAAAGGGAAATTGACTAGCCAGCAAGCATGCACGTGATCGCAAATTATGGTAGGTGGTCTATCCAACTGGAGATGAATCGTGGCCACACCATCTTGATATGCCGGCATGGAATGAGCGAGTATATATATATATATATAAATTTTTTTAATGTGGTTTTTTTATCAATTTGGTATCAGCGAAACCCTGAACAACATTTACCTAGTTTATTTACCAATTTGGTATTGGCTACATCTACCAACAATATTTATCCAGTATTAACTAAGTCCAGAAACAACATCTAATTACATCTATCTAGTATTGTCGAGGAATAACATTTACTTATTATTCCAAAAAATCAAAAAGCAAAATAGATAATCATAATCTCATTTAACAAACCGGTTTTAAAAAAAAACAATTATTCAGTCCTCAGTCAGTCCCCACCATTCAACCTATCATTTCTTGACTGTTGCGATTAAGTTGATTGTTGATTTTTTGAATATTAGGAAATCGGACGGATATGAACCCCGTCAAAAAATTGACGGTGCCCATGTCTTTCTTGACAGATAGTAACAAAAATTATTATTTTCAGATAAAATATGAGAACTATAAATAATGATTATTGTTATTATCATTAAGCAAAACCATTTGTAGGGTCTATTTAGCCCATTCCGCTCATCGCACATGTGACAGACTCTTTTTCTCCGCATAGAAACCAACATGCTGCTCATTCTCAATTGATTGAATTCAGATACAACGTAATGAGTATTAAATAATCTTGGCACACATCATTACCATGGTTTTGTTTGCCTTCGCTGTCAATTCACCTTGATCTGCTACCATGCCGTAGCAAGAGCTAAGGTTCGTTCTCTCAATGACTTTTTTGAAACCTTACTGGACAATCCCTGTTTCCAAACATTGTCACTGTTCGCCATTTGATGATTTTGGTTCTGATTTGTAATCCTCTGAAACCACTCTGTGATTTATTTGGAGTATGATTGATTTCTCACACCTTTGACTGCTGATCCATCACACACAATACATCATGTTCACACAACTCATATTCACAATTGCTTATCCATCACACACAATACATCATGTTCACACCATTCATATTCACAATTTCTGAAATTATTGGCTATTAGTGATAATGTAAAAGTATAGTTACCAAATTCAAATTTGAATTTTATCTAATTCAGTTAGATAAATTTAATCAAAAATATATTTTTTTCAAAATTAAACTATATATGTGTAAAACTCATAAAACATCATAAAATAATATATTTTAAGAAAAAATCATATTACCAAAATCTAAATTTTAATATAACACTTAAAAATGAAAAAAACAACATTATTAATTAATAACTAAAACAAGATCCCAATGAAAACACATTTTACTTAGTTCAAAACAGACAAGAAGGGAGAAGCACACCCAAACTTTAGTTCACTTCGGATTTCATTACTAGTAGGGAAGAGGGGAAGAGCATTGGAGTGTTCCCAACATACCAAATTTGAAAAAATACCACCGAATGAAATTCAATAAAAAAATTGAGATTATATTTTAAAAATATTTATAAATAAGCATTTTTTATTTTTTGTTATAGGAATTTTTTAATTTTTTTAACAAGTATAAACTTACTATTTTCAACTCTATTTCATTATGAAATTTATTGTATTTTTAGGACCCGAAATTTTTAATATCTAATTTACTATTTACTGTACTTTTTAATATAAAAATTTATATTTTTAAATATTAAAGTTTTTGTTGGCAAAAATCTTTACCAAATTAGATTAGATTGTAATTGTATTTTTTTTAGTGTAGAAATCTTGTTTTTAATATATTAATTAATATTGAATTTTCTATTTTAAATATTAAATTTTGTATTAAACCCAAATTTACCCAATTAAATAATATAGAAATTTCTATTTTTCGTTTTTTACCAAAATCCATCTTAATAATAATATATTTAACATATCATTTATTGTTTATTATTAAAAAAAATTTAATATAAAAAAATTTAATTTTTAATTTCTATCAAAAATAGAACTTATAGAATTTGAATTAGGACCTACTGAATTTGAATTTCCAAATTTGCACTTGAACCGAATCTAACTCCCATATTTTCGAATTTTTCTGGCCAGTACTGCAAAACTTGGTGGCTATGGTGTAAAGTACAGATAAATGTAGAATGTGTGAAAGCAAAGGAGAAGGATTGTAATATGATAAATATTTTGATTTTTAGATACCTTATAGTTTTAGGGCATGTGGTATTGATAAGCCATGGTATTGTAAGAGAATAATTAAAAGCTTAGGTCCATAACATAATAATCAAAAACTTAGATGGCCCATGGTATTGATAAACCGTAATATTAGCCTATGATATTATGATTTTATTCCCTCCTCTTGCTCCCTCTCTGGCTTTCTCTACTCTTTGCTCTCTCTCTATCTCTCTTTGTCTTTCTCTTCTCTCTCTATATCTTTCTCTTCTCTCTCTATATCTTTCTCTTATGGGTATTGGCCCATGATATTGTAAAAAATCATATTTAGAAGTTAATAATATTCATGGTAATATTTGTGATTAAAAATTTTGTCATATTGTAAATATCAACTTTTTATACTTATTAATTAAATTTATAGATGGTTATGGAATTGTTATTTTAATTTATATGGTATAGTGTATTTCTATTTTAATTTTATTTTTCTAAGAATTATGGTAAGCTTTATAATGTAGTGGTACATTTTGGCTTGGTGGAAGAAATTGACATTTTGTGTGAACTTCTAAAGTGAGTCCATCATTAAGGGAAGACCATTTATTTTAAGAAGATGAATGCGAATTGTATAGAGCTAAGATTTTGGTATATATATGTGTAAATATGGGTGATTGGCTAGATCAAGTTTGATAAATGGCGTGATTGGCTATATCAAGTTCGATAAATGGAGTGATCGGCTAGATCATGTTTGTCAAATCCATGTTGATAAGTCCAAATTTGAAACGTGGATTTGACAAGTGGTTCTTATCTGCATCTACTTCCTAGTTTCTCTATTACAAGTTATGACTTTTATGCTATTATGATGAAACCCATATTGTATCGAATAGGTTTGAAAAACCCCTAAATCAAGTAGCCTATGAGGCCATGGTTCAAGCTTAGAAGGATTAACTTATATGAAACATGGAGGATGATAAACCATTGAATGAGGCTTGAATGAGAGCATTTGTCAAAAAATTGCAGAAGCAATTAAGTCTAAAATAACTTGGGATAGTCTAAAGATGATAAATGGCTAAAGAGGGAGCAACATTGATGAAAATTAGGCTCAGTCACAGATCATTGTAGTTGATAATAAGGTTCTTATTGTAACATATAACATAAATTTTTTGATATTGCATAAATAATTCTAAAAACTATATATAATAATTTTTTTAAATAAAAAAATATAAACAAGACATGGAGATTGCACTTTTTTTTAGTATTGCAAAGAAATTTAATAAAAAAATTGTGAAAGAAAAAAATGACTCTTAACCCAAGTATGATGGAGATGAAAATCACTATGGAAAACTTGATATAACTGTCGTAAAATAAAGAAAATCAACACAACCATTAGAGTTGCTGAACTATTGTAGCAACAGAAGAGGAAATGTAAGAAAATGAAGATGTTTTTTTATATTAGGAAGGTGTTGTGGCCACCAACAACCCCCGTCTTTATGAAGTGTTATTGCTAATACTAAATAAGTGGGGACCCTCAAAAAAATTAGTTAGTGTTACATTTTCTTTTTTAGATGGAACTTACAACATCATGGACTTTGGAAAATACCTTGAAAAATCTAAAAAACCCAAGTTTCATAATGAAGAAAATTAAATTTACTCCTTAAAGGATATCGCATCACACAAAGGATGATAGGTTACATCTTCTAACGAGTTAAAGTAACAAAAAACGAGATTGTGACGCGAAACTTCATCACATATACTGAAGAAACACTCACGATTGAAAAACTTTTAAAAATCGCCGATATGCGATATCGCATATCGCACATTGCAAGAATCACAAGAACTACACAAGGATTATAATATCTGCAATATTGCGATATTGCGATACTGCGATACTGCAAAGTTGCGATAGTGCGACCTTGCGATAAAAACAACATGATGACATTGCGATATTGCGATATCGCAAAGTTGCGATGCTGCAACCTTGTGATAAAAACAGCACGATGACATTGCGACATTGCGATATTGCGATACTGCGATTTGCGACATTGCAAAGCAAAAACGCGGGACCCCTCCATCGCAGTTGGTTCTGGCTCATTGTTCGAGAAAACTTTTTAGCCAAGAGTTGGTCATATATTTTAATGCAAATTAATGAGTTAGTGACAATTGTTAATGAAGTAGGGTGTTGCGTTTTTCGAAGAAATGGCTCATGTAAGGTGGCATGTTTTGCATATCTTCGGCATTTAAAAGTTTTCCTGTCATTAGTCCTCTATCATTACTTCCATCACAATGTAAACTGCAGGAAATAAGGACGAAGCATTATACAGGGCACTATGCAGAAAACAACGAGGAGGATAGGCAGCGCTCCAATGAACATTTCAGAAGGCATACTTAATCCATTCAATGAAGAAAAAGAGCCGCAGAACTCTTCTGAGGCATCTATCACAGATTTCTCATGTACATCCATGGTTGAATGGGTATTGAACAACGCTGATACCAGAAACAGACAGCTTAATTCTCAGGGTCAAGAGCTCACGGAATCACTATTTTTACAAATTTTGAGCTTTATACCGAATGAGAGAAAAAGGCGCAAGAGGCAAAAACCGCATTAGGGAAGCCCGGAGCAAGAAACAGAGGCGGTTTCCGATGCGTGATTAGCGCTTAGCGCTAATAGCACATCGCTAAGAAAAATTGTACAAAAAGGAAGGTACCTAGTTGCTCAGTCACCTACGATCCCCGAAAATTGCAAGGAATCAGCGATAGAAGCAAACTGGAAACAGAAGATTGAAAGAAAAGCAGAAGCAGTCCAAAGGTTAACCAAGTTGAAATGGGATTTTTACCAGGCATACATGGTAATGCTACATATTTATTGGGTGATTCTCAAGCGTATCATCAATTTTACTGAGAAGATAATGCCAGCTCTTGCCGATTCTATTTGCTTAACTCAACCAAAGGCGGAAGACAGTCAGCCGACTCTTCTCAGAAAAATATTGAATGCTTGCGACATTAAGGAGTAGATTTAGAAATAGTTAGTAGATTTAATTTTAGAAATAGTTTTGCTTAGAAAGAGGATGGCCATTTAAACCGAATCCTCAACTTCTGTAAATAAGTTATTTAGTTAGTAGTATTTAAACCCTTCTCATGCATTTAGAGAAGGGTCCATAAATTTATCAAAAACTTGTCCTCAGAACATGCACTTTTGCACCCTCAGAGGAGGTTTTGGTGAATGAATGGAACAGGGTTTATGTGATATTTTCATTTGATATCTGCTACTGATGTTGCACTTCTGTACTCTTAGTGGATGTTAAATCAAGGAGACATAAATCAATCATCACTTGAAGCTCATGAGTAGGACTAGTTATAAATGGTACTTTTATCTCTTAACCATTTCTGCTTATGCATTAAAGTGATATTCAGTTTTCAGTTATTTATATATTATAGCATGGATGTCTGAGTTATCATTTGGCACTTTTGTACGGTGATAACTATTTGTTTATGTTTAGTGTATGAATAGCTCATTCATGCGATAAGTTTTAACAACTGTTTCTTCTAACTTCTTATATGAAGTAGCTCATTTTTATCGAATTATTTTCTTATGATAGCTGAATGATCTTTATTACTAGTTATTGTATGAAATCATTTTAGATTGCATAGAAGAAAGATCACACCTCGGGTTAGCATAAATTTCGATGTTTTTCTGTTTATTAGAATACAATAACATAGCATTAGATTAGATAGAAGTATTCCATTTAGAACAGAAACACCCATCTTTCTCACACACACACACTGAATTGGGAAACTGGTCCCACATCTCCAATCGGACTCACTATACCAAACGGATAAGGAGCTGCCAACCAAGATCCGGACCGAGCGAGTATCCCCCTTGTTGTCGACCCGATTTTCGGGGCCTTCAACATATTTGGCGCTAGAAGGAGGGCCTGAACTATGAATGGCAAGTAAATCCAAATCAAAATACCATTCTGAGAGTAAATTTCCCTCACCATCTCCTTCGACTTGTCCATTACACTTAAATCCAGAGTTAGAAGTCGCTAGAGCATCATCCGTTGCTACAAATCCTGACATTTCAGAACAATCTGTAATTGAACCTCCTGAAGTTGAATCTCTAATTCATAAACTTCAGCGATTTTCCATTTCCCCTCAAAGATCTGATAAATCTCAGGGCAGCGTGACTTCGCAGTATAACCCTGCTAATCCCCTGACTAGACTTAAGAGTGAAACGTTCGGTATTTGGCCAACCAAACTACCTCTTCCTAAAAGGAAAAGAGTAAGGAAGTCACCTAAAGGGTCCGATAGCGAGACTCTTTCATCAACATCATCCATCTCAATCTCTCCACCGCGAAGTCAACCATCTACTCCTCCACCCCAGACCATTACCAATCCACCTAGTGGGATCCCTACAACTCCTCCTCAATCATCTGCGATCATAATCACCTCATCTTCTCAACCACAGGGATCATTTTCTGTAAATCCCCCTGTTAGCAGTTTAGTGATGGCCCAGTCTCCATGGAACAATCCTGGGGCAGTCTTAATGCCTGCGCCCTTGAGTCAAATACCAGCCCATCCTGAGAAATGGCTGCCCAAGTTCAATCCTGAGGCAGGCATGCTAGCAGAAAAGCACATAAACAACTTTATGCTATCCATCAACCTCAACGTGGTTACTAATGAAGATTCTGTTGTTCGACTGTTTCCTTATACCCTACAAGGAATAGCCAGATCATGGTATTTTTCATTACCCTCTGGATCTATTACCAGTTGAGACATCTTCCAAGACCAATTTCTAACTAAGTTTGGTAACGACAGGTCTACAACAACATTAATCAATGACCTATCCAACCTTAGGGCAAAATCTAGAGAATCGATTAAAGATTTCAATCTACGTTTCAATAAGATTCTAAACAAAATTCCTACTGCTTCCCAGCCCAGCGAGGAAGTGCAATGTGAATGGTATATCACTACATTACCATCAAACATAACAATCTTCGTGGACAGAGCTAATAAAATAACTCTTGCTGAAAACATGAAAGAAGGCATAGTAGTAGAGAAACGTATAATAGCCTTAGAGAAGAAATCTGCGTTAGAAGATCGAAAGTCTAAGAAGGTCACCTTCAAAGAAGAGTCCAAGAAGAAACAAGCAAAAGATCCATTCGATTTGGAGGGATTGCAAAAAGTTCTTAAGACCATGTCCAATGAAATGGTCGACATAAAAAATCAAGTAGTAGAAACTTCTTCAAAAAGGCCCTACAGAGCTTTTAAAAGAGGCCTGTCAACGGATTCAAGGCCACCCAATGCTATAACAAGTGCTGAATCCGAGGAAGAGGAAGAGGAAATTGCCACTAAAGGGCAAACCGATGATGAAGAAGTTGTAGAATTACAAGGAATGTGGGATTTCATCCTCCCACAAGAGGAATATTAAGAAGTATTCCCAGTTAACACACGAAGTAGAAATCAGTTTGATCCTCCCCAAACTACCCCAAAACCAAAGAGCGCAAGCTCTGTGACAAAAGATAAAGTCACAACAAAGAAAATGACATCTAAAGTGACTCAAACTAGCCCAGTCCAAACAGATTCACGTACTCCATCTAAACGCTGATCATTTAGGATGAAATGGAGTACAATATCATAGAGATATGAAAAAGACTAGGGCCAACTTCACTATGTACGAATTGAGCAAGCTAAAGCATCAACAAAAGATAATGATGAAAGAATTACATGTTGTGCCAGTTGCACTTTTGCCTATCGTTGTAATTTCTCAAGCTTCTCAGAACATGGGAAGACCTCCAACTAATACAACTATCAAGATTGATCCAAATGACATCGCTTTAATTGGAGGTAGATCGAGATCTCATACTCCCCCTTTTCTCCTTACTTATGAAATTTTTAACAAAAATGTACATAATTGTTTGGTGGATTTAGGTGCTTCATCGAATATTCTACCGAAGTCCATATGCACTAAATTAAACGTTCAACCATAGAAATCCGCTGTTCGCATCGTTCAGCTGGGTTGGTCTCAAGTCGAAGTCATCGGCGAACTAAATCAAGTAACCATAAGGATTTCATCCAACCCGAAGGTATGTCAAGTAATTGATATTTTAGTGGCTGATATCCCTGAATTTTATGGCTTAATTCTTAGCAGGGATTGGTTAGGAAAGCTGCATGGATACTTCTCAACTGACTGGTCGCATATGTGGCTGCCTTACAATGGTAAGCCAAATCAAATAAAAGTTGAACGGGAATTACATCAGAAGTACATAGTAATGGAGTTAGAAGGGGAAAATGAACCAGTAGCATATAACAGTAGCATAATTGGCAATTATTCAGTAGATTCTTTTCTCGGCAATTTTAATGCTCATACGTCCCCATATTTATAACATTTTGTTTTGTCCCAAGTCGAATTTTTTTCTCAAACGGATAGTTCAAAATGTATCAATTTTTTAGATAAACCTGTAAATAAATCTTTGTTTTGGAAATTATTTTTTGATGGTTCTAAATCTAACGAAGGAGCAGGAGTAGGATGCGTGCTAATTAGTCTAGAAGGAGACAAAATCATGTTAACATGCAGGCTTGAATTTGATTGTACCAATAATACAGCATAATATGAAGCTTTAGTTCAAGGGCTGTACAAAGCAATTGGGCTAAACATAAAGTATCTCCAAGTCTTCGGAGACTCTGAAATTGTAGTCAGACAGGTACGGAATACTATACATTGCCTGTCAGGTCATTTAAAACACTATTAATCTTTAGTTCAAGATCTGTCTGAGCATTTTACAGCATTCAATATTTCATTAATTCCCAGACTCCAGAATGCAAGCGCTGACCTTTTAGCTAACGTAGCTTCTAAGCTCATTCCGTCAAAATATTTTAGTCTAGATAGATTCTCAATAGAATTAATCTTTAGACCTTCTATTCCTGACAACATCACAAATTGGATAATATTCAACGACGATCCTGATATCGTAAATTTCCTTACTTCTGAAGGATCCTACTCCAACCAAATAATCGACGAATATCAACATGATCAGCAATTACAACAAGATAGCACTCACAATGCTATACCTAAATTAGTGGTCAAGTTAGAAGACCTGTACGATTTGAAAGATCGGTTTAAAAGGTCTACCAATTCGAAGCTCCAAAGTTTGACCTTGAATTACGAATTGGTAAACCTAGGAACTGATGTCAAACCCCAAAACATAAATCTAGGCCTTGTCCTAGCCCCCGAAGAAAAGCTAGCATATATTCGTCTTTTGAGACAATACAAAAACGTTTTTTCTTGGAATTATGATGAACTTAAAACATACGACACTTCTATCATCCAACATACTATTCCGATGATCGATAATGAAAAACTTGTCCAACAAAAATTGAGAAAGATTCATCCCAACTTAGAAAATTAGATAAAAACCGAACTCAATAAGCTGTTGAAGGCCAAGATAATTTTTCCCGTCAGACATTCTGAATGGGTGTCCAATATGGTACCTGTTAGAAAGAAAAATGGAGATATTAGGATTTGTATTGACTTTCGCAATCTCAACAAAGCCTGTCAAAAGGAAAACTTTCCCTTACCACCTATGGAGTAGATATTGCAGGCAGTGGCAGGCTCAGTTAATGTCTTTCTTGAATGGATTTTCAAGATACAATCAAGTTATGGTAAATCCTGATGATCAATTGAAGACTGCATTCAGAACTAAATGGGGCACATATGCATATCGAAAGATGCCATTTGGTTTGATTAATGCTGGTGCCACATTCCAGAGAGCCATGGACATTGCATTTAAAGGTTTAGTCAATAAATTTGTAGTAATTTATTTGGATGATATAACCATGTACTTCAAGAAACGAGGTGACCATCTCAAAGACTTGAAGAAAATCTTCCAACGATGTTTAAGGTACGAAATTTCACTTAACCCAAAGAAATCTTTGTTCGCATTAAGTGAAGGGAAACTTCTAGGATTCATAGTATCAAAATCTAGTATTCACATCGACTCTGACAGAATCAAAGAAATTTTTGAAATATCCCTACCTCATAACAAAAAAGCCATGCAATCCTTCCTTGGTCAAATCAATTTTGTAAAGAGATTTGTGCCAGATTTTTCACGAATCGTATCTCCTTTACAAACTATGATAAAAAAGAACTCTATTTTTAAATGGGGCCAATATGAACATGAAGCGTTTAACCTGATCAAACAGGCTATTATTAATGCTCCATCTTTAGCAACTCCGAATTATTCAGAGCCTTTTATTTTATACACATTTGCCTCAGATAAGTCATATGCTGCGATACTCACTCAAACGAATCAAGAAAAGGCGGAGGCACCAATCACTTTTTTCAGTTCAAATTTGCAAGGTGCTGAATTAAATTACTCAGATGTGGAGAAATAAGCTTACACTGTTTTCAAAGCAATCAAATAATTCAGACCTTTTCTACTCAAAACCCACACCAAAATTATAGTACCGTTTCCAACGGTAAGGAATCTTCTAGTACAAAAGGATGTGGGTGAGAAGAGGGCCAATTGGGTAACTACCTTACAAGAATATGACATAGAAATTAAACCAGCAAACATTGTAAGAGGTCAAGGCTTTTGCAAAATGCTGGCTAGAGCGTCGTAAATTTCTGAAATCCCATCTGTAGAGGTACAAGTGTGCGAGGTAAGCCTAAACTATGAGCAATCATTATATGCTGATATTATTTATTATCTTAAGAATGGATATGCTCCTTCATACCTCAATTACACTAAGAAAAGAGCTCTAAGATTAAAAGACAAACAATATCAGCTCATAAATGATATTCTTTTTAGAATGAATTATGATTCTATTCTCCTTAGATGTCTTGAGAAATCTGAAGCTGATAAAGTTTTTCAGGAACTCCACGATGGGCCAGCAGGTGGAAACTATGCTGGAGATGCTACTGCACATAAAATCTTGCGTGCAGGATATTACTGCCCACGTTATTCAAAGACTCGCACAATTATGTTAGGAAATGTCAAGTCTGCCAAACTACTGCTGGGAGATAGAAGAAGCCGTCCTTACGACTACAACTAGTTAACATCGACCAACCTTTCAGTCAGTGGGGATTGGACATAATAGGTGAGATCGTTCCTCACTCTTCCAAGCAGCATAGATATATCCTTACAGCGACAGATTATTTTATGAAGTGGGTAGAAGCAGTTCCACTCAAGACGGCTAATGCCGAAAATATCATTGAGTTCATAGATCAATCTATAATAACGAGGTTTGGATTACCTTCCGCTTTAATGTTTGATAATGCATCATACTTTTCTGGAAATGCAATGACTGAATTTGCACTTAAAAGAGGATTCAAACTTAATTATTCGGCTAATTATTATCCACAGGGCAATGGATTAGCCGAGTCTACAAACAAAAACCTAATCAGTATTATCAAAAGAACAGTAGACCAAAATCATAAAAACTGGCATAAATCCTTAATATACGCTTTATGGGTAGACCGAATAACGAGAAAAGCTTCCATCGGCACTTCTCCCTTTAATTTAGTTTATGGGAGAGAAGTTGTTCTTCCGATTCATTTAGCAATTCCTTCCTTGTCTCTAGTTCAATACATTGATGAAGTACCAACTTCCTTATTACACTTAAGGCAAATGGAAATAATCAAATTAGAAGAACAACGAGAACAAGCTAAGAAAACGCATGCTCATCATCAGGCACTAGTAAAATCCTCTTTTGATTCAAATATAATGACCAGAAAAGAATTTCAAGTGGGAGATTTAGTTTTAAAATGGGACAAGGAACACGAAGAAAAGGGTAAACATACAAAATTTCAAAGAATGTGCTTGGTCCTTTTCAAATTGTAGAGTCTTTAGGTCCATCGACATTTGTGTTACAGGATTTAGCAGGTAAAAGAGACTCTTTGCCTGTCAATGGACAAATTCTTAAGAAATACTTTCCATAGAAGAGTATTCTTCTATTTTGTAGAGTAATAGTTTTTCTCTTTTTCATAATAAAACCAGTTGTGAATGGTTACATTAGGCATTTACAAAAAATATACCAACTCTCTTTCAGATTTTTATTTTTCACTTGTATAAATAGAAAATCTTTTGGAAAATTGATCTTTATTATTGAAAGATACAGTTAAAGACTCTAACCTAGATATGACACTAGTTTCAATTTCATAAAAGTTTGATGAAAATAACCTTTAGTGAAGAAATTGTTTTATATGAGTGCAATAAAATGTATCAATAACAAAATAAAGATTCTCTGTAGAACAGTTACTTCCAAAAACTCTATCATTGTCGTTCAGAGCTATCTAAAGAAGACAATGACTTCCTCCCTGCTAAGGAAATCACAACTTTCAGAGGAACAATCCAAGGATACACTTCATCTTGAAGAATGAGAGGTCTCATCACGAGCCGGCTTATCATAATCACAGATATTATAACTTGCTGACTTTGCCAAATACTGCATACCATAACAGGGCAATGACTCAAGATTGTTACAATCAAGAGGCAAGGGGTCTCATCACGAGCCAGCTTGTTCATGAAAGTTATAAATCAAGTGAATGACTATGTCATAAATTGGCCACCAAACCAAGACATTGTTCTTTAAGAATAAAAAGAAAATCAAATCAATAAGTGTAGATGTGGATTCTTCTTTGAGAGTTGCAGGTTTCTTTAAGTAGGATACAGGATCATTGCTGGGTAAAAGGTAACCCTGTCGAGGCTATGAACGCCTGCTGGCAGCATAGGCTCTACCTACGACAAATGGGTATATTTTAAAACTGGTTTACAGAGAATACTTTGTTTTATCTTTACAGACCAAGTAATGACTGATGTAAACACAAGGACTAACTTGAGGCAGCAAATAATCAAAGTTGAAAATAGCTAAAACAAAATGTCATTGATAGGTTAGAGCATGATGTACTTTATCTTTCCATAATAAAGTTTAATTTTCTAAAAAAATTGCTGTTTTGGAAGCTGAAAAGGTTCAATAGAAATATAGAGATAACTGGTTCTTCCAAGTGAATCGCCAATTGTTGGTGGCCACCAACAACCCCCGTCCTTATGAAGTGTTATTGCTAATACTAAATAAGTGGGGACCCTCAAAAAAATTAGTTAGTGTTACATTTTCGTTTTTAGATGAAACTTACAACATCATGGACTTAGGAAAATACCTTGAAAAATCTAAAAAATCTAAGTTTCATAATGAAGAAAATTAAATTTACTCCTTAAAGGATATCACATCGTGCAAAGGATGATAGGATACACCTTCTAACGAGTTAAAGTAACCAAAAACGAGATTGCGACGTGAAACTTCATCACATATACTGAATAAACACTCATGATTGAAAAACTTTAAAATATCGCTGATATGTGATATCGCATATCGCACATCACAAAAATCACAAGAACTACACAAGGATTATAATGATCTGCAATATTGCGATATTGCTATATTGCGATACTGCGATACCGCAAAGTTGCGATACTGCGACCTTGCAATGAAAACAACACGATGATATTGCGATATTGCGATATTGCAATACTGCAAAGTTGCGATACTGCGACCTTGAGATAAAAATAGCACGATGACATTGCGATATTGCGATACTGCGATCTGCGACATCGCAAAGCAAAAATGCGGGACTCCTCCATCATAGTTGGTTCTGGCTCATTGTGCGAGAAAACTTTTTAGCCAAGAGTTGGTCATATATTTTAATGGGAATTAATGAGTTAGTGACAATTGTTAATGAAGTAGGGTGTTGTGTTTTTCGAAGAAATGGCTTACGTAAGGTGGAATGTTTTGCATATCTTCGACATTTAAAAGTTTTCCTGTCATTAGTCCTTTATCATTACTTCCATCACAATGTAAACTACAGGAAAGAAGGACGAAGCATTATACAGGGCACTATGCAGAAAACAACGAGGAGGGAAGGCAGCGCTCCAATGAACATTTCAGAAGGCATACTTAATCCATTCAATGAAGAAAAAGAGCCGCAGAACTCTTCTGAGGCATCTATCACATATTTCTCATGTACAACCATGGTTGAATGGGTACTGAATGACGCTGATACCATAAACAGACAGTTTAATTCTCAGGGTCAAGAGCTCACAGAATCACTATTTTTACAAATTTTGAGCTTTATACCGAATGAGAGAGAAAGGCGCAAGAGCCAAAAACCGCATCAGGGAATCCCAGAGTAAGAAACAGAGGCAGTTTCTTTTGCGTGATTAGCGCTTAGCGCTAATCGCGAATCACTAAGAAAAATTGTTCGAAAAGGAAGGTCCCTAGTTGCTCAGTCACCTGCGATCCCCGAAAATTGCAAGGAATCAGCGATAGAAGCAAACTGGAAATAGAAGACTGAAAGAAAAGCAGAACCAGTCCAAAGGTTAACCAAGTTGAAATGGGATTTTTACCAGGCATACATGGTAATGCTACATATTCATTGGGTGATTCTCAAGTGTATCATCAATTTTACTAAGAAGATAATGCCAGCTCTTGCCGATTCTGTTTGCTTAACTCAACCAAAGGTGGAAGACAGTCAACCGACTCTACTCAGGAAAATACTGAATGCTTGCGACATTAAGGAGTAGATTTAGAAATAGTTAGTAGATTTAATTTTAGAAATAGTCTTGCTTAGAAAGAGGATGGTCATTTAAACCTAATCCTCAATTTCTGTAAATAAGTTATTTAGTTAGTAGTATTTAAACCCTTCTCATGCATTTAGAGAAGGGTCCAGAAATTTATCAAAAACTTGTCCTCAGAACATGCACTTTTGCACCCTCAGAGGAGGTTTTGGTGAATGAATGGAACAGGGTTTATTTGATATTTGCATTTGATATCTGCTACTGATGTTGCACTTCTGTACTCTTAGTGGATGTTAAATCAAGGAGAGATAAATCAATTGTCACTTGAATCTCATGAGTAGGACTAGTTACAAATGGTACTTTTATCTCTTAACCATTTTTGCTTATGCGTTAAAGTGATATTCAGTTTTCAGTTATTTATATATTACAGCATGGATGTCTGAGTTATCATTTGGCACTTTTGTACGGTGATAACTATTTTTTTATGTTTAGTGTATGAATAGCTCATTCATGCGATAAGTTTTAACAACTGTTTCGTCTAACTTCTTATACAAAGTAGCTCATTTTTATCAAATTCTTTTCTTATGATAGCTGAATGATCTTTATTACCAGTTATTGTATGAAATCTTTTTAGATCGCATAGAAGAAATATCACACCCTGGGTTAGCATAAATTTAGATGTTCTTCTGTTTATTAGAATACAATAGCATAGCATTAGATTAGATATAAGTATTCCATTTACAACAGAAACACCCATCTTTCTCACACACACACACACTGAATTGGGAAACTAGTCCCATATCCCCAGTCGGACCCTCTATACCAAACGGATAAGGAGCTGCCAACCAAGGTCTGGACCGGGCGAGTATCCCCCTTGTTGTCGACCTGATTTTTAGGGCCTTCAACAGAAGGTTAACACAAATATTCAATAAAAAATGGTTGAAGTACAAACACATGCAAAAGAAGAATTAGTAGTTGAAGTACAAACAAATGTAAAGATGAATCAATTATTGAAGTACAAATAGATGCAAATAAGAATAAGGGAGGAAAACAAAGAAAATGAGGGGATATTGAAAAATACAACTATAGTAAACTTGAAGTTGAATAAAAGGTAAAAGTATGCAAAATATAAAGTTTCAACTAAAAAGAAGAAAAAACTTTTAAAATATAGAGCTGAGGACAAATTGCATCAACTTGTAGAAATAGAAAAACAAATTTTTTGAATTAAACTTAAGCTTTGTAAATCTAGCTAAGATTTAGACCAATAAAATATTGGTATTCTAAATATTATATAAATTTTAAACTCTTTATGAAATAATTAATATCAAAATTATTAGCAATCAAAATACTACTACGAGAAGAGTCTCAAAGTTTATCAAATTACATCGAAACATTTAAACATTTTTCATTTAAAAAGCTATAAAAATATGGAATGGTTAAGATTTTATATCATTAGAAAATCTAGTTCTGAGTAGTTCTCCACTAAATTTTCCTTTAAAAAATTATCTTAAACTTCTCTAAAAATAAATTACATGTATTTATATGTATTCATTGAGACAACAATAGTGTGAAAATGTATATACTGTAACTCATACCTATCATATACAGTTTTTTCTCTCTATCGATTTTTGTTTGGTTTTTTAATTTAATTTTCTTAATTGTAGATGGTCAGAATTGCACAAAATTTCATCAATGTTCTTATTTCCCTATGAACATGTGATTCCAAATTCGAACACTTAAAAAGTATTTGATACTAGACTAGACAACAAATTCATGTTGCTGTAGTGGGACATTCTTATCCTCATTGTGCATTCAAACATTTTGATCCACAAATTTGGAGCTTGTACATCCCATTGACCCAATATACAATTGATTTACGTTTAGGATTGTGGTTGCTTCTGGAGCTCTGCTCTTACTGGGTAATGGAAGTGATGGAGAACAATGGCTGGCAGCATGACAAAGAATCGAGTTTTGGAATGGAATCGGCCATATAAAGTAGCTCAAAAAAAGTAGGCAAGAATAGGGCTGCATGTTATTAGATCAATGGACATTTGCAGTACTTATAAACCATGTATATGTATTTTGTTTTTCATGATACTAATGTTTAACTAGACAAAAAAACGCAGACAAAGACGACAATTTATGACATGAGTGTCATGTACAGTAGGTTTCCTTTAGCAAGTCTAGTACACTGCGTAGCCAAACAAAATAAGAGTTAGCACTTTATTACTAGTACTACCACTTCTACCATCACAGCAAGTGACCACCATTATAATGATCCTTATAATTAGTCACATCGTACTCATTCAATATGTTGTCATTTATTTCCTCCTTTTTCACTGAATCACTGTAAAGGGAAGTTATCTAGCCATCAAGCATGCACATGAACACATGCTATAGTGGGTGGCCTGTCCAACAGGAGAGGAACCCTCGCCATGTCATCTTGATCTGAAGGCATAGAATGATTGAAAATTGTAGTAAGTAATTACAAAGATGGTTATTTTCTCATTTCATCTAGTTGAGCATGGCCACTATAGATAATGATTATTATCATTATTGTCATTAACCAAAACTATTTTTGGGGGTCTACTTAGCCCCCATTCCACTCATGAGGCTCTTCTGTTGGTACTCATCACACACATGACACATTCTTTTCCTCTTACCCATGCAATGCACACCACATGGATATATATATCCATTTCAAGAAACCAACAACCATGCAATCCATTCTCAATGGATTGACTTCATAGAGAGCATAATTAGTAATAAATTAGCTTGACAAGAGTAATTAGCACAATCACATTACTAAATGTGGTCATGTCATTTTCAAAGATTTATTGGATTACAAAAGGTGGAAAATGCTATCAAGAGGCATATATCAACCACATATACTAATGTCGTTGTGCTAATTGATGATCAACGAGTGGGGAGGATTTTTGACAATATTTGAAGAGAGGTGATGAGTTTGATCATGGTTGATGTGGTTGACCAAAGTTGAATATGGTTGACTAGGACTTATTAAGTTTGACCATAGTCAACCATTAATGTAACAACGCATTAATGTTACATCAATTTAACATTGTTACATTAATGTCGACCATTGTTGATTGAAGTTGAACATGTTTGACTATTCTAACCATGGTTTGTCATGTTGAGCATAGGTTGACTATCAATATCCAAGGTTGACTATGGTCAAAGATGACCATAGTTGGTTATGGGTAATCAAAATTAACCATTGTGGAGGATGGCTTATGATGGCTAACTAAAGTTGACATCATGAATAAGATTAACTATGGATAGTTATCTACAAGCTACAATAGTTGAACCATAGTAAAACATGGTATCACTTTATATAATCAACCTTAATATTGTTATTACTATTGCTATTATTATTATTAATCAACTTTATTAAACATTATTCGCATACCCTAATATTATTATTAAATATTAAACTTTATTCACAAAGCCAAATATTAATATTATTAATAGTATGCACTCGTTATTAATTTTCATCAAGTCATACCATGGGAGGGACTTGATGGGAAACACAAAACATTTTGAGAAGCTAAGATTATCCAGAGCTAAATCACTATCAAACCTTGTCTAGTCGATCAACCATATATATACCACGATCTTAGCTCTATACAATTCACATTAATATTCTCAAGATAAATGACGTTCCCTTGATGATGGACTCACTTTATAAGTCTGAAACGTTGGGTTATAAAACTCTAAAACAAGTAATTCCACATCTATTCTCCACCTATATGGACTCATTATAAAAATAATCAAGTCCTACCATGGAAGGGACATGATGGACAACAAGAAACATTTTGAGAAGCTAAGATTATCTAGAGCTAAAACAATATTAAACATGATCTAGCTGATCACCCATATATATATATATATATATATATATATATATACAGTTCACCAAGATCTTAGCTCTATACAGTTCACATTAATCCTCTAAAGATAAATGGTATTCCCTTGATGATGGACTCACTTAATAAGTCTAAAACGTTAGGTTATAAAACTCTAAAACAAGTTATTCCACAATTATTAAAATATCCACCTATATGGACTCATTATTAAAAATCATCAAGTCCTGCCATGGAAGGGACATGATGGACAACGAAAAACATTTTGAGAAGTTAATATTATCCAAAGCTAAATCAATATCAAACATGATCTAGTTGATCACACACACACACAAACACACACACACACACACACAGACACACAGACACACACAGGCACACACACATATATACAATTCACATTAATCCTCTCAAGATAAATGGTGTTCCCGTGATGATGGACTCACTTTCGAAGTCCAAGACATTGGGTTATAAAACTCTAAAACATGTTATTCCACAATTATTAAAATCTCCACCTGTATGGACTCGTTATTAAAAATCATCAAGTCCTGCCATGGAAAGGACATAATGAAAACACAAAACATTTTGAGGAGCTAAGATTATCCAGAGCTAAATCACTATCAAACCTAATCTAGCCAATCACCCATATATATATATATATATATATATATATATATTATATATATAAAACAAAAATTCCACTATTAATATATTAGTATGGACATTATTATTATTAGATAATAATATTTTTATTTCTTAATAGTTGTGGAATAACCTGTTTTAGAGTTTTATTAATCCAACGTTTCGGACTTCTAAAGTGATCATCATCAGGGGATCTATACAATTCACATTAATCTTCTTAAGATAAATGGCATTCCCCTGATGATGGACTCACTTTAGAAGTCTGAAACGTTGGATTATAAAACTCTAAAACAGGTTATTCCACAACTATTAAGAAATAAAAATATTATTATTCTTAATAATAATAATGTCCATACTAATATTATTAATAGTGAATTTTGTTAATATTATTATTATTAAATATTTGTAAATATTAGCTATGACCAACCAAAGTTGACGATGTTTGACTTTGGCCAACCATGATTGAATATAATTGAATATAATCGAGTTACGATGACTAAGGATGACTATGAATGAACAAGTTTTATTACCTTTTACTATGGTAAATGTCAGGCCATGAGGTAACTCCTCAAAAAGAGATTTTGTTTATTCATTATGGTTGTTCGTAGTTATATACATGAGGGAGTGACTGTTGAGTTTCATCTCCCAATGAATCTTCATTTTATCTTATCAATTATTTACAATTGTTCACCCAATCCCTATGATTAGGTGTCAACATTCCCCCCGTTAATTTGAAGGGATGTTGGTGAGTCTAAGCATTGTTCTAAATCTTTGGTGAAGATGCAAAGATGGATTGTTTTGGCCTCAACATGATGTCGAATCAGATGATATTTTGTATTGATGTGCTTCGTTCGATCATAGAACTTTGGGTTCTTGGCCAACCTTATTGCAAAGGTATTGTCAATCATGAGTGGAGTCGAATGTAATTGTTTTACCTGCAAATCTTCTAGAATTTTCCTGAGCCACACAATTTCTTTGTTTCCTCAGCTGCTGCCACATATTCTGCCTCTGTTGTGGAATCTACTGGAACTGAATGTTTGCATGATCTTGAGGAGACAGCTCCTGATCCAAGACTCATAGCATAACCAGAAGTAGATACCCTAATTTCTTTGTCTCCATCGAAGCCTAAATCAGAGTATCAAATCAAGCTGAAGTTGCCCACCTGTGTATACTTGAGTCCAAAGTCTTGAGTTCCTTTCAAGTACTTTAGTACTCTTTTTGTAGCAGACCAATGTCCATCACAAGGCTTTTGCATAAACCTGGAGAGGATTCCAACAGTAAACAAAATGTTTGGTCTGGTAGTAGTCAGGTAGTTGAGACTTCCTACAAGTTGTCTATACTTTGTTGCATCCTAAAATTATTTTCCTTCAATGGATGTGAGCTTTACGTTTTGTTCCATTGGAGTAGTTAGAGGATTGCATTCAGCCATGCCAAACCTGTTCAACAGATCTCCAATGTACTTCTTTTGAGAAAGGAATATGGACTTCTAATGTTGAGTTACTTCAATACCAAGATAGTAATGAACATAGCCCAAATCTATCATTTCAAAACCTTTCCTTAATTCCTTCTTTATGGATGTAATGTAGCTCTCATTGTTCCCTGTCATCAAAAGATCATCTACATATACCACAAGATATACAACTATTTTTTCAACTTTATTGATAAACAAAGTTGCATCATCAAGATCATAATGTTTGAAATTGAGTTTTAGAAGAGGCTTAGTTAGTTTTTCATACCAGGCTCGTGGTGCTTGTTTGAGGCCATACAATGATTTCAGAAGTTTGCATACTTTATGTTCATGTCCTTTCACAAAATCCTTTAGGCTGCGACATAAAAAAATTCTCTTTTAGATCTCCATTCAAGAAAGCAGTTTTTACATCCATTTGATGGACTTTCCAACCATTTTGAGCTGCCAAGGCAAACACTGTCCCGATGGTAGCCCATTTTGTTGTGGGGGCAAAAGTCTCCTCATAATTGACCCCTTGCTTTTGTGCAAAAGCTTTTTCCACAAGCCCGGCTTTGTGCTTATCAAGTGAGCCATAAGCTTTATACTTGTTCTCATAGACCCACTTGCCGACAATTGGTTTGATTCCCAATGGAGGATTAACCAGCTTTCAAGTGCCATTCTTTATCAAGGCATCATACTCCTTTTGCATTTCTTATTTCCATTCATCATGAGAAGCCACTTCTTTGAAGGAACTTGGTTCAAAATCTGTAAACAAATTCAATTCACATTCATAAGAAACATCCATATCAACACATGAATCAGAGTCATCTACATCACCTCCATTTTTCTGGGTTGAATTTCTAGTTCCTGTCTTTCCAACCTCATCAGGATGAACACTTTCAAGTGTATTTGTCAGCCACTTTGGATGACCTTTCTAAGAAGGTCCAGGTTGCTTAGTTTATTGAGTTAGGACTGAATCAAGATTGAGTCTCCCAATTATGTTGACCACATCACTCAAAGCATCATCAGTTGTTGGAGTTTCATGCGGGGGAGAGAGTGCTTCAGAAGAAGATTCCATAGGTTGATCTAGGATAGGAATCCCCCCTTCAATATGTGGAATCTGATTATCAAATTCTTCAAATGATTTTTCATTTGTGAATCTATCCAAGAAATCAAGTTTCCGTTCAACAACATTGTTAGCTTTGGATGATTCAGGAAAGATTACATCTATAGATACAACTTTTTTTTTATTGACTTCATCATAGAGACGATATGATTTGGAGGTGTTTGAATACCCCAAGAAGATACACTTACGACTCCTTGCACCAAGTTTGTTTCTATGTACCTTTGGTCTCAAGGCATAACATGTGGAACCAAAGACCCTAAGATGTTTTACGGAAGGAATGTGCCCATACCACATTTGATAAGGAGCCTTGTTTCTAATAGCATTAGATGGACATCTATTCTTTACATATACAACACATAGAACTGCATCAGCCCAAAACATCAATTTTATATTCTTAAAAAACATCATGGAGCACACCATATTTAAGATTGTCCTATTCATTCTTTCAGCTACTCCATTATGTTGGGGATTATAAGGAACATCATGTGATCCATCTCTTTTGCAACGTATGCAATGTAAATTTGACTTTTCTCCTTGAGAGTGTCTGCCCCCCTACCTCTGAAATTTCTTCTTCCTCTTCCTCTTCGACCACCTCTTCCTCTAGAATAATCTTGAGAAAGATTCTTCTCTCTATGTGCAAGACATAGAGTCTCTTCAGAAGGCTGAGCAGCTGTCTTCTTCCCAAAAGCTTTCTCTCTTTTAGCAAATTTTTTGACAAGGGAGTCAAAGGTATTTTCTTTGAGGTTTCCATTTGCTTGCAATGACTCAAGATAATTTGAGTAAGTGGGATAAAGTGCCTTGACAAAAGCTATTAGGGGAATGTCTAGTTCAACATTAGTGACTTTGATATCATGCATAATAGATTTTACTTCTAATGCAAGAGAAAGAGGATCATCATTTTGTAATTCAATGCTGAACAATTTAATCATGAGTTGAACAACTTCAAGTGCAGAGTATGAGTCATAGAGTTCCTTTAGTTTTTGTAATGCTTCGAAATCATTTGAAAATGGCAAAATGTGGTGACTCACCTCTTCATTTATTGATGCTGCAATCAAGGCATAAGCCTTATTGTTCTTATTTTCCCAAATGGTGAATTCCTTGTCAAAGGTAGGTTGTTATGGTTCTTTGTCTCTGTCTCCAACACACACTCCTTTCCACAACTCATTAAAAATGAGAGTGTGTTTTATTGTCCGTGACCATTCTGGATAGTTCTCCTTACCAGTGAGAACCACTCCCACAATAGATATCAATGAATGCATTTTAAAATTTTGTTTACTATACAAAGAAAAATATACTTATGTTGCCAATGTAGAAGAAAAAAATTCACCTCTACTGTTAAAAAACGTAGTTCTAGTGTGAAACTGGAAAAAAAAATCACTTTAATATATGGATAAAGATATTTTGTGGGGGAGGTGATATATCTGGCAGAGGGTGCATCTAGAGAAGAGTCAGAATATAGAAGTCCAACATTTACAGGAAGCGCAACATATTGGCACAACCTACGTATGTATGGGAGGGAGCAACATATTGATACCACATACTGGAGCAACGTATCTCAAATCTAGGCGTTATTGGTTTGTTATTGTTCATTGAAATAAACAATAAGAAATGGATATAATACATAAAAAGTTTTGATGTGGAATCTGGGCGTTATTGGTTTGAAAACAATGATAAAATCTGCAAACGTGGTTGATATACAATGAGAAATGTAAGTGGAGTGGTATGAGCAACTGGAACATTGGCAATGCTTAAAAATACATATGCGATGAATGTATAATGAAATCATTGTAATAAATTACTGGAATCATTTAATTCATACAGGATCAATGATTATACACCCTTGAATACCAAACTAAACTCCCCGAATTGCCAAAAGAACAAAAAAACAAAAATACATTGAGCGATGCAAGAATTTTACTCTTTTAAGGGACAACGAAACCCTGGGTTCTGAGATGCAATACAACCAAGAGACTACAAGGGGAGGTATGGAGCTGCAAGAGACGCCGCAAACAGTGAGAGAGCCTATTTGGTAAGCAAGAGACGCTGGCTGGGAGTGTTACACCAGATTATCACCTAGAGGGCAGAGCACTGATATGAAGAATATGGTAGACAACAGGAAATGCAGGACAAATTTATGAAAAATGGTAGAAGGGAGTTACAATGGCAGATTGTAATGCCAAAAATGGAGTTGGGTTTGATACCATGTCAGGCTAGGAGGTAACTCCTCAAAATGAGATTTTGTTTATTCATTGTGGCTATTCATAGTTATATACATGAGGGAGTGACTATTGAGTTTCATCTCCCGATAACAATTCATTTTATCTTATTAATTATTTACATTATTTACAATTGTTCACCCAATCCCAATGATTAGATGTCAACAGTGAACATAGGTTTGACCAAATTTGATCATGGTAAACTATTAAAACATTGATTATAAAGGTTGACTTTCTTTGACTTTGTTTGACTAATGTGGCTAACATTGTTTCACTATTAATATTAATCAATAAGATCAATGGGTGATTATGTTTGAACAAAGTTGAAGAGTGTTGACTATTAAACATAGTCAACAATAATAATAAATGTGGTTGACTATTTTTGCAATGTCGCATTTTGATGTTGGATAAACTGCACTATAATGTAACATTGCAATAATGTTTGTCATATTGAGATGTTTGATAGATTTTTGTACCATTCCAACATCACAACACGTTTGAATATTAATATTAATAATTAATATGAATACATGATTATGTTTGACTAAAGTTGAAGAGTGTTGAATGTTAAACATCCTCAAACATAATCAACCACATTACTAAATATGGTAGGCTAAATTTGTAATGTCACACTGTGACGTTGGATAAATTAGAATGTAATGTAACATTGTGATAATGGATGTCACATTGAGATGTTGGATAGATTTTTGTACCATTCTAATGTCACATTATTATTATTATTATTATTCAACTTTATTAATGTTAATATTGTTATTACCAACCTAGATCCATCTTAACCCCGAATCTATCAAGCACCGAGAGGGATCAAATATATCAAGGTGAAAACCTTTTTTTTGAGTGCAAAACTTGAGGAAATTTTTGCACCTTGAGAGATTTGATCCCTCTCGGTGCTTGATAGATCCAGGGTTAAGAAGGATCTATGTTGGTTTCAGTCATGTGTGGTCATACAAAATTTTTTGAACATATAATTATTTTAATCATTTTAAAGATGCTAAATATGCTTAAGATTAATTTGTTCAATTTAATTTTAAATTTTCTTAGTTACCTTAGTTTTTTCAGATGAGAGAGACTGTTAGTAACTTGAATGGTGAAAAATGATGAAATAAAATTTTTGAGTGCAAAGTGGCAAAGTAATAATAGATAGATAGATAGATATGGATATAGAGTGTATGTTTGGGGGGTGATATAGAGAGATAAATAAGGAGAGACAATGAGAGATAGAGATATAGATGGAGGGCACAGATATGTTCTTACACTAAAATAAATCCACATTATTAATATTATTACTTTGAAATTAATGTACATCATACATCTAGTTGCATCAAATTAGAAATCAACATCTACACTGAAATCAATGCATCTAGTACAAACAATCAACTAGGATTAGAAATCAACATCTACACTGAAATCAATTAATCTAGTGTAAGCAATTAAATAGGATTAAAATCAATATGTACCCTCAAAATAATGCATCCAATGCAAGCAATCAAATAGGAGTAGAAATTAGCATCTACACTGAAATCAATGCATTTAGTGTAAGGTATTAAATAGAATTATAAATCAACATCTACACCAAAATCAATGCATCTAGTGCAAGTGATCAAATATAATTAGAAATCAACATCTATAGTGAAATCAATACATCTATTTTAGTAAAAAACCAAAATGTTCATGACTTTCTAGATCTAACTTCTATGTATATATTTGTCCCTGAGTGTCTCTTTCTTCTTACCTCTCTCTCTCCACCTTCCATTTTGTGTCTATCTCCCTCCCACTCTCCTCTCTCTCCCATGTATCTCTCTCTCTCTACCTCTCCCTCCCTTTATGTATATTTCTCTTCTTCCCTCTCTCTCCCTGCCATATATATCTATACCTCCCTCGATATATCCTTATTTGTCTCTCTATCTCAGCCCCCTAAACACATCTCTCTCTCTCTCTCTCTCTCTCTCTCTCTCTCTCTATGCCCTTCATCTATATCTCTGTCTCCCATTGTCTTTATCTCCAATTGTCTCTCCATCTAAGCCCCCAAACAAGGACACTCTCTCTCTCCATATTTATTTGTCTATCTCTCTCTCCCTCCCTCTTCCTCTCCCTCTCTCTCTCTTCCCCTTCTCTCTCTCTCTCTCTACACCCTTCATCTATATCTCTATCTCCCATTTTCTTTATCTCAAATTGTCTCTCCATCTGAGCCCCTAAACAAAGACACACACTCTCTCCATATTTATATGTCTATCTCTCTCTCTCCCTCCCTCTCTCTCTCTCTCTCTCTCTCCATATCTATGTCTCTTCCTCCCTCCCTATATTTGTCTCTCTCTTCTTCCATCTCTCTCCCCTCCATCTATATCTCCATCTTCCCTTGTCTCTCCTTATCACCCACAAAACATACACACTCTCTCTCCATATCTATCTAATCTCTCTCTCCCTCTCTCTCTTCCTCTTGTCCCTCTCTTTCTCCCTCTCCCTCTCTCTCTCTTCCCTCTTGGTCTCCTCTCTCCCTCACCATCTCTCCATCCCTCCCTTGTCACTCCTTCTCCCTCTCCACCTTTCTCTCTCTATGACTTTCTTCCACTTCTAACTCCATCTCTCTCTGCCCCCCCTCTCTCCTTTCTCTTAAATCCCCTCTCTCCTTTTATCTCCCACCTCCCCCTATCTCTCCCCCCATCAAAATATCTCTTTCTCTTCACCCTCCAAACTTGTCACTATCTCCCTCCCTCTATCCTTCTCACTCTCCCCCTCTCTCTCCCATCCATGTCTATTTCTTCCCCTTCTTTTATCTCTCTTCCCTTATCTCCTCTCCCCCTCATTCCATCTTCATCTCTCCCTTGTCACTCCCTCTCTCTCCACCTCTATCTCTCAATGTCTTTGTTCTTCCCTCCCTCTCTTTCCCCCTCCAAATCCATCTCTCTCTCCCTCCCTTTCTCCTCCTCTCCCCTTCCTCTCTCTCCCCCACTCTATTCCCCCTCCATATCACTCTCTCCTCTAATATGAATCCCATTATATTGTATTTAAGAAAGATCTAAAAACAATAACAAAACACAATTTTTAAAATATTAAAACCCATATTTCAAGATAAATCATGTCAAAGAAAATACAATAATAAAAAACTTAAAAAAATCAGGCAACTATCAATTTTCTCTTGTGCTATTAGTCTCTTTGCTTTTTTGCTTCCTTGGATCCTTGGCTTTATGAATGCATCTAATCTCTCGTTCTTGTATAAATATTATTATATTAATGTTAAAATCACATATGTATAGTTAAAAACATTGTCATTTTAATATATTAGAACCTCGATTTAATATTTATGTGAATAATTTTATAGATAGTGTAGGAATGGGAGGGTTTAGATATATCCTCAAAGGGTAATTACAGCCTTTTTGCTTTTAGATTAATTAAAAAATTATTATAAAATTAAATTAAAATAAAGAATTTGTAAAATATTTTCATTTTGAGATAAGTTATGGTTTTTGGGCATGTGGTATTGAAAAGCCATGGTATTGTAAGAGAATAATTAAAAGCCTAGATCCATAGCATAATAATAAAAAACCTATATGGCCCATGG
>APFE031662998.1:0-17588 GCA_000404065.3 Pinus taeda | reverse complement strand
AAGGTATCATTAATTCTTCACAGGCAGAGGAAAGAGAGATGTATATTGGTTCCAAAAGATCTCGTGCACAACGTGAAGCCATGGAAGACCTTTACAAGGGTTCAGTATAGGATATTAAGGAGGGATGCATGATCACAGTGCTAACAGATGGAGATCTTAATGGCTATCCATTTTGGGTTGCTAAAGTTATAAAGGTTTTTACAGAAATGAGGATGTTACAAGTGTTGAAGTACAATGGTATGCCACCAATACACACCCATTCAATGGTGTGTATAAGCTAGAGATGGTAGTTGACAAAAAAAATGACAGAAAGAGAAAAAGAAAGGCTATGAATATAAATCATCGCTGCACAGACATATTGAAATTGGAGGATGTTGACATACTTGTTTATGACTTCAATTTAACAAAGAGGGGAACTCTTCGCTTCAAGACGATAGAGATTCTGAAAAGGTTGTTACCAGAAGGAACAATATTGAGATGGGAATCTGCTGAAACCAGTCGTAGATCTAGAAGAATTTTGAAACCTGAAATGATGGGCATGCATGTGGACTCAGATGGGGCACTAGTTGATGAAAGAGAAGAATATGGAACATCTTCATCAACATCTAGTCACTCATCCGAAGATGTGAATTCTGATGGCCTACAAAAAAATATGAGTGATTTTGAATAATTGTTTAAGAAATTTTATCTAACTGATGTATGCATCGTCTCTTGAAATAAAATTTTTGATTTCCATATCGCATTAAATGAGAAGTTATGAGTCATTTTTATGTTGTTAGATCATTTTACTAGCATTTTTTTTTAATTTTGAAGATTGACCCCAAAAAAAAATCATCGTTCCAGTATAATCACTTTTTCGTTTTCAAGCTATATTTTGCATGAAAATTTTGTTTTCACTGCCTATTTTTAAAACATGTTCAAATTGTCCCTAAAAAAAAAAAACATCATTCCAGTACACACACTTTTCATTTTTAGCATTGTTTTTGATGTTTTTTTGGCATTTTTTGGCGAGAGTTCCCGTTTTGAGTTTATAGTTCCCATTTCAAAGTTTACATTGTTTCGAGCTCTTGGCTAAGGAAGCTCCACACTTTATTTGAATAATAAAACAAAGTATTTGGGGTTAATTCATGGTGATGTTCCTCTTCTACCTTCTATGGTAGCATCATTCTAAATTTTGTTCTTAATGCTCTACTAGTTTTAAATTTAAATTATTGTTATTTCACTAGCCAATTCGTGGATTTACTATTTGCACAAGTAGCTTGCATTAGTACTTTATTTTAGAGAAGCATTTTGAATTAATTGATCTAATGAGTATCCCTAGATATTTTGTTTCATTGTGTTATCTAACCCCTCGTGATCTAACAATTTTATCTTAAGTGTGTAGATGTTCTACTCGTGCTATTAATTGTTATTTCCACTTACTAGTTTATATTTATTGGTGTATAGTTACCTTGCACTGGTATTTGGACATAGAGAAATACTCTAGAATTGGACGTTCTAGTGGCTTTTCAGTTGAACCCCTAAATCTTCCTTTCATTGTATAATCCTATCCCATTTGTATCTAACAATAATTTTTCAAAAATGTGTAGAAATTGCCTTGTGATTCAGATCTTGGGCATTAGGGGGCATTTTTGGTTGAACCAACCAACTCCCAAGATATAGAAGTGGAAGAGCCTACTTTGGTTGCCATCAAAGACTTAACTAAAGAAATTTTCTAGGGGTTTTTCTTGGCTATTTCTCATAAAAAAAATTATGTATCTCATATGTTCGCTTTGTATTGTGCTTTAACTCGATCTACAATTTTAAGTGCCATTTCTTTTCTAGTCAAGGAACGGAATTGCACTCATATTCCTTTCATTTAACTATTGTAGATTTGTAAATAAATTGTGTATATAGATCTAAGTACATATCATTTTCTTCATCTTCTATTTATTTTGGAAGGTTTTTCTTTGTTGTTTTCTTGTAGATCTAAAGATGAAAGTAAGGGTTTGGTTTTGGATCTCTTCATAAATATTTTTGCAGGTGGATTTGCTTCAATATTAAAGGAAAATTAAAAAAAATTTGAAGCCAAACCCACTCCTTTCCTAGATGGCTAGGGCTTCTAAGTGCATGAAATTTTTGGAGACCATATACCAATTGTAGAGCCTCTCTTTTTAGGCCACATCAAAAAAGGCTCTCCCTTGCATCTAAATAGAAAATCTTCAAAGGGTTTTCATTCAATAAATTTTATAATAAAAAAATAAGATATTTTTCTCAAGATCAATCTCACTTGGGTTTTTAAATTTTTTCTACAAAGCTAAAGCAATTCTTTTGGGAAAGGCAGCAAGCCTTAGGAGCCCTAGTCATTCTTTTGATGCAAAAAATTATTAACCCTCGACGTCTTGCAGATAAAATTGATTTTTCTTGAATGGGTTCTAAGCTTGTTTTACGGAGATCTGATTAGTAAGGCTTGTAATAATTTTATCAAAAATGTTGTCATCCTTCCTTTCATCTAGTTGTGATCATTTGAGGGCCAACTCTCTCTCTTTGCACAAAGGATTTCTACCTATCCAAGCGACAAGGGTTTGAGCGAGTTATTTGGAGGATTTTCAAAATCAAGTTTCTGAAGTCCAATTAAATTTCGAGGTTGTTTACATTTGTCACTTATTCCTCCTTGGTAGTTAGTGTTGACAAATCATTTCATTTATATATTAGGGTTTCGTTCTTCTTTTCTTGATAATTACTTGTGATTTATGTTGGCTTCTTTTACTTCTTTATTATGTTATCTTGCATCACGCAATTACAAAATTAAATGTATGAAGATCATGAGAACAAGGAACATAAGATATAGGCACTCATCCACGGCAAAACCCCTATCTAGGGGAAAACATAGTCCAACCCTTCCACTAGTATATTCAAATCAAGATGAGACAATCAAAGACCCTTTGACCTATAAAAATACCTCCTCCAAGGACCAATTCATTCCTCTCTTCAAGTAGATGTATTATGCCAAATTCTCCAAGTGGCAGCTCCCTAGATGAAGCTTCAATCCAAAATTTTGGCTACCCAGCTACAAAATTTCGAACCTGTAGCTACTTTGGAATTTTGGCACCCCATATACTCATCCAGAAACCCTAGAAAACTTTGCACATGTGAGAGATATATTCCCAAAAAAATGATTTTGTTTCTTCCTTCAATTAGGTATTCTTCTGCAATTCGCTCTCTTCTTCGTCCTCTTTCTCTTGTAGATCTAACTTATGAGTGTGTGCTTCCAAATGAGTCGATATCCCTCTATTTATGTTGATTTTGTTGGGTCAAACTCCCTCTTTCTGGGTCAACTTCTTCAGGACAAGGTCGACTTGGTGAGGAGGTGATAAATGACACTTTTGACTCAAAAAAAGAAAATTACATGATACAAATGCCCAAGAAGGGTCTAGTAAATGTGACAAAGACTCTTTTGACTCATGAAAAAACCTAGAAGCCTTCAATGGATGCTATGACCTAAAAAATAAATAAAAGAGCAGGAAACCCATGCTTCAAAAAAAAATTACAATAAATTTTTCTTTTGACAAATACAATTATGAATACTAATACTAGTTACATTCTTCAACGGTCCCTCTTAACTAGGGAGGTATTCATAATTACATGTATACAGAGGTACATGGAACATATCAAAATTATATTCTCTATAAAGATTCACAGCACGTGCAGTGCTACATATTAGATACATGACCAAGGTATCGTGGGACTAAGGTGTGTTCCAAGCTTTAGCCACTCTAGGTACCATCTTTAGCTTTAGCTCTAACGCCAACCCAAAGATCTATGTGTGTATCCAAGGTCAAAGCTCCAATACCAATGCCACCATCACTACTTCGGCATCTAGACATCATCACAGGTCATCCAGATGTCCTCCCAAGCATCTTGTCACCCCAAGATGCTTCATCTCTCCCTATCTACTAAATTTGTAAAACAATCCAAGCATGATTCTAAAATATTCAAACTTCTTATTTGGAAGATATTTTATCAACATGTCATCTACATGTTCATCTGTCGGAATATATTGTAGCTTCAAAACCCCATCCTGCACCAAGATTATAATGTAGTGGTACTTGTTATTGATATGCTTTGTCCTGGAATGAAACGTTGGGACTTCAGACATCTTGATGCTTCTTTGATTATCACAATTTATCATTGTAGGATCTAGTGGCCTTTCAAACAAATCTGACAAGAGTTTTCCTAACCAAAATGCTTCTTTTCCCACTTCACACGCAGCAACATATTCATCTTCAACACTACTTAAAGCAACAAGATCTTTTTTTCTACTCATCCATGAAATCATTGTAGATCCCAAACTGAAACAACCATCGGTAGTGCTTATTTTATCAGTCTCACTGCCACCCCAATCAGAATTGGTAAAACCTGTCAATTTAATCTCCTTCCCATCATACTTCAAGCAATGGTGAATTTTTCCATGTAGATATCTCAAAATATTCTTACTAGCTATCTAATCGTCATGGCGAGGCTCCAACTGAAATTGACTAAGAACATTTATAGAAAATCATATGCTAGGTCTATTATTCACCAAGTACATCAAATATCCCACCAACTTACGATAGCTTGTATGATCAACGTGACTAGAGTCGGCGCTTCTCAACTTCTTTAGGTTTATTATCATGGGAGTAGTCATAGGATTGGAATCCATCATACCGAATTTTGTAACATCTTCATTATGTAATTTCCTTTACCAAGATATATCTCATCAAGTTTTTTCTAAACTTCCAACCCCAAATAGTAGTGCATGATTCCTAGATCCTACATTTCAAATTCAACTATCAACAATTTCTTACATTCTAGACTTCATCACTCCACACATGTAATAAATAAATAATCCACATATAGAAGTATAATGATTATTCCATTCTCCACTATCTTGATGTAGACATTTGCATCAGCAAAAATTTTGACAAAGACAATTCTTAAAAGATAAGCATCCATTCTTGTGTACCAAGCCCTAGGAGTTTGCGTCAAGCCATATAGAGCTTTCTTTAGTCTACAAACATGAGTTTCCTTGCTATTTATCTCAAAGCCTTCAGGTTGTTAAATATATACTTCCTCATCAATGGTTCCATTTAGAAAGTTTGTTTTAACATCTATTTGTTGTATATTCCATACCATATAGTTGCATCTAGAGAAACCAAAGATCTAATAATAGTATATCTGGAAGTGGGAGAAAATGTTTCTTCATAATCTATTCCTTCCTTTTTAAAGAAACCCCTTGCAACAAATATTGCTTTGTGTTATCCTCCACAATGTCCCAACATTGAGAAAGGAGATCGACGGAGGTAACCTCAAACCACTTAGGGCTCAGTAGCTAGCCCTGCTAAACCAGAAAGTGCTCTCTCTATGAGCTCACAGCCAATGATGACTAGAGTGGGAAAATATGTTAGGCTAGTTATTATAGCACTAGGGTTTTGCAAATTTAGGGGTTGTTGGATCAGAGGTACAAATCAGGGAACTAGGTCAAGTCTTCAAAGGTTCAGTTGCATGATATGTAAAGGAGAAAGGTAGGCATGCTTTTATGATAGCTTAGGAATTGGTCAATGTAGTGTAGGATTGAATAGGTAACAAAATAAAGATGAGCATGTGAACCATGAATTCATATTATCAGAAGATTGAGCACATAAAATGATATTCCTAATAAAACAGAGCTTAATTACAAGAATTATGTTTAATACCTCTTAGTAAAATCGCTGAAAATAATAGATATGGAAAGGAAACTAATTTATCATTCATATAAATGTTTAACAGGAGAAAAATAATACCACAAACTCACACCACAAGAATTCCTGAAAAATAGCTGCAACTTGGCCTTTGATTTCCTATAAAAATATGATGAAGTACAAGCTACAAGATTTCCACTCTCTCATGTCCAACCTTGAATTTGACTTAAAAATAGATACATATAGACAAAAAAAGCAACTTCCCCACTCTTAGGGGTCGAATCCCTTAGTATAGGAACAACTTACATGAATTTCTCAACCAACACCTAATGACTAGGGAGGTTGGAACAAACTCTCCATTTAGGCTTTGACTGGATTGTTTCACATAAATGAGGCCTAAAATTACATCAAAAGCACTCTAGAAATATTATTTACCTTCTATTACATCAATTCAACTCACGACATGAGGAATTACATCATAAAATCCAAGTTTGACTAAATAAAACTCGAAATTTAGACAAACAGGCAAAAGCGCAGCGCCATCAAGCTTAAGCTCAACGCAAAATTTGAGGAGGTTTTTGAAGGCCTTTCGCTACTCCAAATCCATCTACAAATATACCAATGGAAATATTGGGATGTTTAGTTGTCATTAGAAATCTCAAGAAAGCAAAATGGACACTCTAAGACCAAGAAAAACTCATTCTCCCACAACTACTTCAAAAGCACAACGCCTAGTCCAATAAGGTGGAAGAAAGTGGTTTTTTTACCTATTTTTGGGCATTTTATTCAAACCTTCTTGCTGAAAAGGCACCAAAAGTGGAAAGATGGCATGCATAGGTCATTATCTATCCATCCATATAAACTTTTTGGCATTTGAGGTCTGAGGAAAAAGTGCATCGCCAAGGCATTGCGCTTTTGGCTGAACTGTTCTTCCTGTTTATGCCAAAAGTCACAAAAAACTTAAAATTGTTTAAAATTTCTTCAAAATTGATTCAATTTTGGTCCATGAAGCTCTAAAATGAAATTTCAAGGAAGGAGGGAGGCCTCAGCTAGCAAGTCAAGTTTATCTTTCTCTTTTTTCCTCCTTAGGGTTTGCCTTAACTTCTTTTCCAGTTGCTTGATTCTGACTTGGGAGACCTTGTTTCTAGTATAGTAGTGCATGGCCATATGCCTCTGAAGTTTAGTGGCCCTATTGGCCCTCTTAAGGATATTTTCCAAGTGGCAATTGACTATATCAAGCCAATTTTCCCTATTTTCCTCAAAATCTTCTTCAATGGACTTGCCAATATTTTGTTGCCTCAGTGGAGAGGATGTTTCAATGATTTTATCTTCTTTCCTCTTCAAACCTCTTGTCTTAGTCCTTATAGGATTGATATGAAAACCAGTGACTTCAATCTCTTCCAATTTTATCACTGTTTTACCTTTGGCACCATCCTTCTCCAAATCTACTTTAGATTTATCAAGAAAAAGTTTCTTGACTTTGAACTATTTGTTTTCTTGCTAAAAGAAATAAATAAATAAATATGCCTTGGAAAACCTACTCTTCAGCTCTCTAATCTCAACCTATTTCTCCTGGATGATCTACTATGATTTTTTGACCTTCTCATGCACTTCTAAATATACCATATTAGTGTCAAGATGAATCTATGCTTCTTCATCCAATGGTGTCTCATGCTACTGTGATGATGTAGGCTTGGCCCTTTCAAAAATGTCTGGAGAAAACACAAGCCTTTTCCCTATTTTGTAGGTCTTGGTCACTTCTTCCCTATGAGTTCATGTGATAGGTCTGCTTGTGGAAGCCACGTCTTGTTGTGCTAGAGAAGACAAAGGATTAGAGTGGCTACTTGACTGAGCTGGAGAAGGCAATAAAGATGATGAATAGATGAAACAATCCCAAGAAAAATTGATTTGTGCCAGCTGATGGAAAACCAACATCTTTGCCAATCCATGATGAAACAAACTGGCATGATGATATTCTCCCAACCTATGCACCTTCTCTTCCATCTTAACCATGCTTCTGTAAAGGTAATGAGGTAGGTTGAGAATTTGTACACTGGTGAAATGCATTAAAATCCTTACATGGTACTGATACAATCTTGAGAATCTACCCTCACATGTAAAATACTTCATGATCATTTTCATGAGATGGGCATACTTGTCTAGCATATGTCTGAAAGGGAATATGTGCTTTGGAGCAGTTTTATATGGAGGTTTCAAATATATCTTGTAATTCTCAAGGTCTAGGTCTCTCTTCTTGAACCAAAGTTCTCCAGTGTTTGGGATCCCTGTAGATGTAGCAATGGTCTCTGTTGAAAGAGTGAACACCGCTCCATCAATGGTCACATTATATCTCCTCAAAATAGTGGCAAAACTACTGGTGAATTTGTCATTAAAAACAAGTCCTTCAATACTTTAGCAAAAGGCAAGGCAACCAACATCCTGAAAGGATTTCTTGAGGAAAGGAGAAAATATGATGTCATGTACTGAATTTGGCTCATACCTATTGATAAAACCTCCATCATTCATCCCCTACTCATTAGTCTCAGAATCCATAGCAAACCCTAGCTCAACGGTTAGGGAAATTAGGTTTTGGTGTAGGGAAAAACAGGGGATTTGGGAATTTTTTGAAATTGAAGGATATGAAGTGGTTTTAGGGTCTCTCAATTCTTGGAAAACTTATGGGGGGTAGGGATATATGTTATGGAGTGAGGGGAAGTGTAATTTTGGAATTTGAGTGATGGGAAGGGATGAAAAGCTAGGAAACACAATCCTAGTCTAGAAATGCATAGTAGGGACTAGGGTTTGTGAGGAAAAGTGATGACATGAGGAATTTAATTAGGGAAAGTGTTGGATATGGAGTATGAAGAGTGTAGGAGGGTGTGTGAGCTAAAAATTAAGGGTTTTTCTCAAAAAAGATACCAAATCGACAATGTAACTAAAATCACAGCAAACCCTAGGAGAGGGTGTTTTTGCAAGATTTTAGAGCATGAAATGAAATACTAAAGAGGTGAAATAGAGGCTAGGTAGGCCCACTTCTTGTCCTTTTTGTTTTTGAACTTTATGTTGATCAGGAAGCCACTGGAATGAATTTTTCCCCCTTAAAGAAAATGCAGCACCTCTGGCAAAAGCGTAGTGCAGCAAATGATGAGGCACTTTAGGAGCACGAAATTATTGTTCTGAGGGTGCAAGAGCTCTTTGAAGGTGAAGAGATGTTTTTTGCAAATGAAAGGATCAAATGAGAAACTCATTTGGTCTTTTGTAGCTTTGGAATAAATTTTCTCCTTTTCTGGTGTAGTGGCCCCACCATGTCCTTTCACATTTATTTTGAAACTGCAAATTTAGAACCTTTTAGGATATATTACATCATAATGGAGATATAAAATAACTTTAGAACCTTTATTGAACATTTTTCCGGATCACTAAAATGATTATTTTGGTGGTGAAATGACTTATTTTCATGCTTTTGACCCGATGATCTAATGATGACACTATATGAATGAATGAGCTTAATGATGACATTGATAACTACGACACAATTTCAACAAGGGATGACCTGACCATGCTGATGTCCATTGATCATAAACTTGAAAGGAGTAGTGATGGAATACCTAACCTAACCAATGACCAAATTTTTATTGAAAACCTATTTGAAACCACAAAAATTTGCAGTAGGACCCTATCAAAAACTTTGTAAGTGCATTTTTTATCACTGGTGATTGACGGGACTGACAGACACTAACACTTTGTATTTTTATATGCTTCCATCAACTATGTGTTTGATCTTATAAATACATTTTGAAGTGACAACAAATTTGTTACGAAGTCTAGGAACAATTTACAAAACCCCATTCTTCATTATAGATTGATATTATTGTTGCATTGCTTTCTTCCATACTTCTTGATGAGCATCTTCTTGAAAGCTAGTTGGTCCTACTTCGATTAAATTCATCATGTATATTGCATACCCTGAGTGTCTTTTCATTTTTTTCCTTTCTCTAAAAGTTACTTTTGTTGCTCCATGTCCTTCGGCATATTCAAGTATATCATTTAACCAATTTGGCCTCTTCTTTGTTTCAGGAATGATTGTAGGTTGGATAGGTTCACTTGGTCCTTCCACCTCTAGGTTTGTAGGTGACTTTTTATGTTTCTCTTCTTCTTCAAATAGTGGTACATCTTCTTCATTGGACTCGATAGGTATATCCTTGGATCTTTTGTAGCCTTGATTTTCATCAAATATAACATCTATGCTAACTTCAATTATTATTTCTTCTTTGATGTAGATTCTATAAGCCTTTGATGAAAGGATATAACCGACGAAGATACATTTTATACTTGTAGAGTCTAACTTCTTTTGCTTGTCTTTTGGAACATGAATGTATACAGGACATCCAAAGATTCCGAGATGGTCTACACATGGATTATTCCTTGAGAACACTTATTCAGGTGTCATATTATCAAGGATCCTATGAAGACTTCTATTTTGTATGTACATTACTATCATGGTTTCTTCTCCCCATATAAATTTTGGTAGCTCTTAATCAAATATCAGAGTCCTTATGCATTCTTCAATGGTTCTATTCTTCCTTTCCTTTGCTTTATTTTGTTCGATATTGTAGGGAACAATGAGATCCCTCTTAATGTCTACTTCTTTGCAATATGTTATAAGCTTTTTTGATGTGTATTCACCTCCATTGTAGGATATCAAATTTTTTATCTCTCTTTCGGTTAGGGTCTCAAATTCATATCTAAACTCCTTTAACTTCTCAAATACTTCATCCTTTGTCTTGAGAAGATAAAGCCATGTCTTTCTAGATTTATAATCAATGAAGGTCACATAATATTGGTGGCCTCCAAGAGATTTATTATACATGGGCCCACAAGAATCAAAATGAATGAGGTTTAATATGTCCTTAGACCTTGTATCACTAAATGGTTTCTTAGTATTCTTTCCCAAGGCACATCCCTTGCATACTCTATTAGAATCATGATTTCCATTACAACAAAACCTACAGGTGTTAGTAAATGGACGAGTCGTCAGAGTTAATGGATCCACGAGATGTGGTTAATAACATGACACGAAACACATGGGGAGCGCTAGTTTATCCAATTTCGAACAGTATCCCCCCAACACGAGCCATGCGTGATTTGAACTCAAGACTTTTGGCTCTTACACCACTTGTTGGAATCATGATTGTCATTACACCAAAACCCTTAGGTTTTGGTAAACAGATGCATCGCCATAGTTAATAGATCCATGAGAGGTGGTTAAGCACATGTCACAAAACACACATAGAGCATTAATTTATCCAAATTCCAACATACTCCTTCATGGCCCTCCTTCATGTTGGGGATGCCCTTCACCATTTGAATTAGAGAGGGTATTATCTTGAAGTAAATGTGTCCATATCTTCTATGCCAAATTTAGATGAGACTAATTTCCGTATGAATAAGGGCTTGAAGAGATGGAGTTATAACTCTATATAATATTCCTTCACAAACCCCAATAAACCTTACCTTTTCAAAACTATAATCCTTTCCCCAAAACAAAACTTTACCATCTACAAAATCGACTCTATCTTATTTATCTTCTAAACAAGAAATGTAAAATAAATTATTTTTCAAACCTGGGACATAGAGGATGTTGTTGAGGTGTAGCTTTTCTACACTTTCTAGCTTCAATTATGTAGATCCAAGGCCCTTGACTACATAGTTGTTGTTGCCTTCAAGCTCCACTGCTGTGATAATGATCCTATTGATAAATTATGAAGTTGTCCACTTTCTCCTGTCATGTGTCTTGAGGATCCACTATCAATAATCCATGCATTGTTATCATCAAGTGTACCTGTAAGTGCAGCCAATAATCCTCCATTCTTGACTCTCTTAGATAGATTGTAGATGATCCTTCCAACCAAGCTTCCTACAATTTTCATGAGATTGAGTCCCATATTCAAATAACTTGCCATTGAGAGAGTGATATTTCCTTCCAATTTTTTTTTTTCCTTCCTTCAAATGATATCCAACAAAGTGATCTTCAAATAGTCATTCTTTCACCTTAGCTCTGATACCACGTTGAGAAATCACTACGTGTAAATATTAGGTTTTTATTCCTCTTTTCTTGATAATTAATTGTGATTTATGTTGTCTTCTTTTACTTCTTTATTATGATATATCTCATTAAAAAATTACTAAATTAAATGTGTGAAGATCACGAGAACAAGGAACACAAGATATAAGCACTCATCCAAGGAAAAATTGTTGGAAATACTGAGGGGGGGGTGAATCAGTGTTTTTTTTACAATTGTTATTTTTATGCCAATTAACATCACTTATAAACAAAACACAAAATGAAAAATAACAAAATAAATAATGTTATTAATAAGATTGATGAGGACTCCAATCCTCTTTACAATGAATCAAGTATAACAATGTTGCAGGGCTCTAACCCTAGATGAAGACTCCAATGTTCAATCTACTAAGCTCCAACCTATATTTTTCCAAGCACCAATTTGTTCTTCTTGAGGAATCATTTCCTCTAGGGAACCAACCCTCTTTTTTGGCACAGGCTCTAACCTAATATCTTTTAGGACACCTATCCTCTAGGGCACCAACCCTATCAATTTTCTTCATCTCTTCAATGTAGGTTGAATGGTTCTTCAAGGCCTCCCAAAAGCTTCTGCAACAAGCCTTGACAATATATTCAAATTAGCCTTCAACAAATTCCCTCACTTGGCTCATTAATGACAAATTTATGATTCTCATAAGGTGTCTCCCCAACTCTTTATATCACCCAAACAATATTCTTCAATGTCACATCATGAGGACTTCCATTAATGCACTATGAGGTCTCCACTAATGTCTTCATGTCAGCTTCTAAAAGGGTCTTCCACAAGATGTTGTCAACACAATTGTCCTAGTAAGCTTTAATACTAGTGCTAGATAAGTTCTTCAATGAGGATGTTTCCAGGTCTTCAATGAATCACTCAATAAATTCTTCTCCAATAAGTCAGCAATCCAAGTTTTAATCCCAAGGAAAAACTTCACAATGTGTTAACCAAACAAGGGTGCCAAAATTGTGCCTCCAACTCAGATTTATCCATAAGTCTGTTCAAAGTGTTTGTTCTAAGTATGCTTCAAGTTGACTCTTACATAAGTATTTACATAGTCACCTTATAAAAGGCTTGCTTCTAAATCTATTTATTAGTTTTGTCTACAAGATGTAACTATCTACTACTCCAAATTTTCTCAATAATGCCTTTCAAATCTACTTCAAAAGTCTCCCTTGTACATAACACTTTCTTCACCAAGACTGATTTAATCATAGCCTCAAGGTATTTAACAAAGCCCAATAATTTTTCAAAGAATGTTCATCAAGTAGTATGTCCAAATAAGTTTTTTATTTTCAAGAGAACTCATCAGGTTTGTATCCAAAACAATTCTCCGTAGGTTAGGTTATTATTTATTGGTCCAATTTTAGTCACCTACATGTTTGAATTATTCTTGCTTGCTACAGGTCTGAGTATTTAAGGCTTCCCGCAGGTCTGTGCTATACTAGGGCTTACACAAATATGACGATCCACAAATAGGATAGGTCAATATCACACTATAATTTTTTATTATGCAACAAATTTGAGTTCTTTGTATGAGGTATTTCAATGTTTGTCCAAAATTTCGAAATTTTCTTAGAACAAATATTTCCAATTCACTGCACTCCTTAGTCACCAGCAAAGCCAAAAAAATAGACTCACAACCTGCAACAATTTTTCCAATAGATCTGAATTTCTCTTAAGTTCCTTCACTTCTTCTGATCTCTATCTCTCAAGTTCACAAGATGTTAACTTTATATTTACTTCTCCTTTTGTTGATGATCGACTAGGTTTAGTGCTAGAAATGAGTTGGATCTTCAAGCATTTAAATAGATTCAATGAGGAAAGACGTCATCATTTGGAGGAGTCGCCCTATAGTTTATGAGGCTAACATACATAGTGAAGTCATTTATATATATTTTTATGTTTTTTCTTGTCAACAAAAGTTAGGTAAATAGTGTATAGGAGATAGAAAAAAAATTAGTAATATTTTTATTCAGATTTTAATTGAAAGGGGACAAGAATAACGTAATCAAAATAAGATAGCATGAATCGGAATCAGGAAATATGGGATTGATAGAGTTATGGTATTAACTAGGTATACATTTAGGAATCTAGGAATTAGGGTTTAATGGAGCTAGGTTTTGAATAGGGATACATTTAAAATAGATATTTATAGGATTAGGGTTTTACAAACTTAGGGTTTCCAAGCTTCTTGCAAGCTAGATTTAGATCATCATGCATATGGTTTTCAATCAATGCTCAACTTAGGGCTTGCTCTTAGGGTCTCAAGCATATTGCATTTTACATTTACGATTAGGGTTTTTCCATCTTCAACAATGCTCATATTGGTATCAATGACATCATCGACCAACAATCTCCCCCTCTTTCACTGATGGAAATATTCTCTCCCTTTCAACATTCTCTCCCCCTTTGACATCAATGGAAAATGGAGTGTCCTAACAATGCCATTTTTCATCAAGTTCTCCCCCTATCATGATTCTTATTCTCATGTTTCTCCCCCTATCATCATATTTTTCTTCATCTGGAAATGTGGTACAGGAGAGATGTCTTAATTTTCATTTCTTCATGTGATCAACTAACTCCCCCTACCTACATAAACTCCTCTTGCTCTCATTTTTTCTTATGGAACCCAAGACAAGAAAGATTATTTTTTTGAGTGGAACGAATATTCAATAATGGATGTGTGGTGGAGACATAATATCATGCTTTTCTTCCCCTAATCTTTGCATGCTCCTGTTGAAGGCCCCGAAAATCGGGTCTACAACAAGGGGGATACCCGCCCGGTCGAGACCTTGGTTGGCAGCTCCTTATCCGTTTGGTATAGCGGGTTCGACTGGGGATATGGGACCAGTTTCCCAATTCTGTGTGTGTGTGTGAGAAAGATGGGTATTTCTGTTCTAAATGGAACACTTCTCTCCTAATTCTAATCTAATGCTATGCTATTGTATTCTAATAAATAGAAAAACATCAAAATTTATGCTAACTCGGGGTGTGATATTTCTTCTATGCGATCTAAAAAGATTTCAAACAATAACTGGTAATAAAGATCATTCAGCTATTATAAGAAAAGAATTCAATAAAGATGAACTACTTCGTATAAGAAGTTAGACGAAAAAGTTGTGAAAACTTATCGCATAAATGAGCTATTCATACACTAAGCATAAATAAATGGTTATCATCGTACAAAAGTGCCAAATGATAACTCAGGCATCCACGCTGCAATATATAAACAACTGAAAACTGAATATCACTTTAACACAAGCAGAAATGGTTAAGAGATAAAAGTACCATTTATAACTAGTCCTACTCATGAGCTTCAAGTGACAATTGATTTATCTCTCCTTGATTTAACATCCACTAAGAGTACAGAAGTGTAACATCAGTAGCAGATATCAAATGCAAATATCAAATAAACCATGTTCCATTCATTCATCAAAACCTCCTCAGAGGGTGCAAAAGTGCATGTTCTAAGGACAAGTTTTTGATAAATTTCTATACCATTCTCTAAATGCATGAGAAGGGTTTAAATACTACTAACTAGATAACTTATTTACAGAAATTCAGGATTCGGTTTAAATGACCGCCCTTTTTCTAAGTAAAACTATTTCTAAAATTAAATCTAATATCTAACTATTTCTAAATTTTCTCCTTAACGTCGCAAGCATTCAGTATTTTCCTTAGTAGAGTCGACAGACTGTCTTCCGTCTTTGGTTGAGCTAAGAAAATAGAATCGGTAAGAGCTGGCACTATCTTCTCAGCAAAATCGATGATATACCTGAGAGTCATCCAATGACTATGTGGCTTTACCATGTATGCCTGGTAATAATCTCATTTCAACTTGGTTAACCCTTGGATTGCTTCTGCTTCTTATTTAGCTTTTTGTTTCCAGTTTGTTTCTATTGTTGTTTTCTTGCAATTTTCGGGGCTTGCAGGTGACTGAGTAATTAGAATCCTTCCTTTTCGAGCAAGTTTTCTTAGTGATGTGCGATTAGCACTAAGCGCGTATCGGAAACTGCCTCTGTTTCTTGATCCGGGCTTCCCTGATGCGTTTTTCACCTCTTGCACCTTTTTCTCTTATTGGGTATAAAGCTCAAAATTTGTAAAAATAGTGATTCCGTGAGCTCTTGACCCTGAGCATTAAACTGTCTGTTTTTGGTATCAGCATCGTTCAGTACCCATTCAACCATGGTTGTATATGAGAAATTTGTGATGGATGCCTCAGAAGAGTTCTGCGGCTCTTTCTCTTCCTTAAGTAGATTAGGTGTGCCTTCCCAAATGGACATTGGAGTACTGCCTTTCCTCCTCATAGTTTCCTGCATACTGCCTTGTATAACGCTTTGTCCTTCGTTCCTACAATTTACCAATGCGGTGGAAGTAATGATAAAAATAATGACAAGAAAACTTTAAATGTCGAAGATATGCAAAGCACACCACCTTATATGAACTAGTTCTTCGAAAAACACAACACCATACTTCATTAACAACTGGCAACAACTCATTAATTTGCATTAGTTGCATGACCAGTTCTTGGCCTAAAAAAAGTTTTCTCGAATAATGACCCAAAACCAACTGCGATGGAGAGGTCTTGCAATTTTTCTTTGCGATATCGCAGATCGCTGTATCGCATTACGCAATTTCATCGTGATGTTGTATTGCAAGGTTGCTTGGTCGCAATATCGCAATATCGCAAGATCGCAGATCGCTTAATCGTTATAATCATTATGTGTAATTCATGTGATTTTTGCGATGTGCGATATGCGATATCGCATATCGGCGATTTTAAGGTTTTTCAATGTGAGTGATTCTTAATGCATGCAATGCGATGGAGTTTCGTGTCGCTATCTCACGTTTTTATCATTTTGGCTCATTTAGAAGGTACCCTATCATTCTTTGCGCGATGTGATATCTCTTAAGGAGTGAATTTACTTTCTTCATTATGAAACTTAGGTTTTTTAGATTCTTCAAAGGTATTTTCCTAAGTCCATGATGTTGTAAGTTTCATATAAAAGGAAATATAACACTAATTGATTTTTTTAATTTTTTTTTTACTAAGGGTCCCCACTTATTTAGTATTAGCAATAACACTTCATAAGAAGGGGGGTTGTTGGTGACCACAACAATTGGCGATTCACTTGGAAGAACCAGTTATCTCTGTGTTTCTATTGAATTTTTTCAACTTCCAAAACAGGAAATTTTTTAGAAAATTAAACTTTACTATGGAAAGATAAAGTACATTATGCTATAACCTATCAATGACATTTTGTTTCAGCTATTTTCAACTTTGATTATTTGCTCCCTCAAGTTAGTCCTTGTATTTACATCAGTCATTACTTGGTCTGTAAAGATAAAACAAAGTCTTCTCTATAAACCAGTTTTAAATATGCTCATTCGTCGTAGGTAGAGCCTCTACGACTAGCAGGTGTTTATAGCCTCGACAGGGTTACCTGTTACCCAGCAATGATCCTGTATCCTACTTAAAGAAACCTACAACTCTCAAAGAAGAATCCACATCCACACTTATTGCTTTGATTTTCTTTTTACTCTTAAAGAACAATGTCTTGGTTTGCTAGCCAATTTATGACACAGTCATTCACTCAATTTATAACTTTGCTGAACAAGCTGGCTCGTGATGAGACCCCTTGCCTCTTGATTGTAACAATCTTAAGTCATTGCCCTATTGTGGTATGCATTATTTGGCAAAGTCAGCAAGTTATAATGTCTGTGATTATGATAAGCCGGCTCGTGATGAGACCTCTCATTCTTCAAGATGAAGTGTATCCTT
>APFE031662996.1:0-43943 GCA_000404065.3 Pinus taeda | reverse complement strand
TTAACAAATCTTCCTTATTTACACTTTGAATTATTTTTGCATATCAGTACCATAAAATAATGAGCAAGAAAAACAGTCAGTCACATCAAAGAACACCAGATATAAGGTGGAAACCCAATGTGGGTGAAAACCACCTGCTGCAATATGTCTCTATCTTCTTTCAAATTAGAAACTCCTTTTACAATGGTCTTGTACTGGTTCAGTCCTTTACCAGTACGCAGGCTGCAACCTGCAGAGAGCTACAACTCTCTCTCGTTTTCCAGTCTCTCCTGGAAGGGAGCTACAACCCCTACTTCTTTTCTTTCAAGGACCACTTTTCATAAATTTTCAAACTAGATCCATAAACATCAAATGATCATCAAGTACCAGTAAGTCACCTAGATAACTAGATCCACAATAACAGTAAACTAAACCCAGAACACCTTATCAACAAAAGAATCAGTCAACAAAAGATCTTAAGGCAGATACGCAATTTCCTTTTCTCTGGCCTGTGGCACCTTCACACTGTGCCTTCTGTGGCGCCTTCGTACTGCGCCTTCTGTGGCATCTCCTGTGGAGGCTCCGCACTACGCCTTCTGTGGCGCTTCGCACTGCGGCTTCTGTGGCGTCTCGTGTGGCGCCTCTGCACTGCGCCTTCTATGGCGCCTCCTCACTGCGCCTTCTGTGGCGCCTTCTCATTGCGCCTTCTGTGGCGTCTCCTGTGGCGCCTCCGCACTGCGCCTTCTGTGGCGCCTCCGCACTGCGCCTTCTATGGCGCCTTCGCACTGCGCCTTCTATGGCGTCTCCTATGGCGCCTCCGCACTGCGCCTTCTGTGATGCCTTCGCACTGCACCTTCTATGGCGTCTCCTGTGGCGCCTCCACACTGCGCCTTTTGTGGCGCCTTCGGTGGTGCCTCTGTGACATTTCCTGTGGCGCCTCCGCACTTCCACTGCTGCAGAGCTCGAGAGATCACCCTTCACAGATTCGCTTTCCACTTCACTTTCATATAGATTGAGATTTTGAAACAATAACCCAATATTTCAGATCTTAAGATATTCAACCCAAAATCATACCCAAGCCAAATGATCTCCTTTGCTTTATATAGGCAAGCTCTTCCTTAAATCGTGGACCAATACCACGGGCCAAAACCATAGGATCAAAAACTGTGGGACTAATACCATGAACCAACCATGAAAGTGCGTGAACTTTTCTCCACATGAAATAAACGTTTCTCTGCATAAAATTCCGTGAACTTTTCTCTACATGAAATAAACTTTTCTTTGCATAAAATTCCGTGAACTTTTCTCTACATGAAGTAAACTTTTCTCTGCATAAAATTTCGTGAACTTTTCTCTTCATGAAATAAACTTTTCTCTGCATAAAATTCTGTGAACTTGAAAATAACTTTGCTGCACTATAATTTATCATCTGAGTGATTTTCCATCAAGGACAACACTTGTCTCATAATGCCAACAGTGCTCCATGTAAAAACACAAAGTATTGATCTCTTATGAGGCATGAAACATGTGTACCTTTAGGGGAATCATCTATATCTATAATGTCATTTTCCAAGACATATTCTATCTCTGTAATGTGATGTTACTATGGCATAATCCCCTCTCTAATTAGAAGAATCCTGAGGCAATGATGCAAAACATTCAGAGGGATACATGTGAGTTCTGTGAGTCACTAATAGAAGACATACATCCAAGTTTTATTTGAATGGTTTCTTCAATGAATACGAGATACCTATGATGCCATTACATCAATATTTATGTGATCTTCTATCTCCATGTGACATGGCATTTAACGACAAATGTGTTGCATTTTTGTGACCAGATTCATTGATGGAATTATAACAAAATTTGGAGGGCTGACATGGCACTTGTATCACTAGTTTGTTTGACTTGGATTTCTCTTGTTGATGAAGAAGCTATAAGGAAAGGATCGATGGGTTTCCCCTTATGAGTTTTTCCCTTGCTTTAGCCTAACTTCTAGTTTCTCTTGTCTCTTGTGCATTATGATCTCTATATTTTTTTAATGTATAATTTCTTGATGACATAATTAATCAATTAAACACTAAGATAAATAATGCATATAAGTAATTATCATGATAATAAATTCTAAATTATTTTTGAATTTCAGAAAACAATATTAGTGAGCCACTCCCAGAAGGCTTCAACCATGACATATTTTGGAAAGAACTAGGTAGCCAGAAATCAAAATATAGGATGGAATGGATGAACGAAGATGGGGTTATAAAATTGAAGGATGATAGGATTTGAAGGAACTATATAGATTAGTTGTGGGTAAAATTATCTCTCTTTATTTTCCTTCGAAGTCATGGGAAAATCTCCACCTTGGATGAACTAGAGTGAAGAGGTTTTCAAGCCCCCCTAGTTGTTATTTATGTAGACAAATAGTGGAAAACATTGAAAATCTCCTTAATACTTAACTTTTTATAGCCTTGTGGGATGAAGGAGCCTAAATATATAGGAAATTAGATAAAAATGAATTGAGTTTGATTGATACTATAGCTAAATGGAGATCATCAGGTTTCAATCACTCTATTATTAATAGAGATTGGTAGCTCTTTCCAAGATTCCTTTCTTAAAAAATATGGAAATAAAGGAATTTAAACATCTTTAAAAATATCAATCAATAGGTCACTAGAAATTTTGGTTTAATTTATTATGATTTACTAATGCTAGTATGAAGAAAGCATGATGAAATTCTAACAAATCAAATTAGCTTGGTTCGTTGAGATAGTTTCGTCAAACCCGAGACACACAAATGCAATTCTCATGTGCTTAATGTAAAAAATTTCATGTGGCAAGTGTGGGAAAAATTACTCCATTGAATGTTTATTGAAACACTCATCATCATTGCAATTGATGGTTATACGCTTGACAAACAAGGAATTCCACATTGTAGATAAGGAAATTATGACAATCCCTATTGGTTAATCCCCTTAAACTAAATATTGTAACACTTTTTTCTAGTTAATTGGTTGAAATATGGGACACAAATTTCAAATTTTTGGGGAGGAGGTTCCTGAAAAATTGGAGGATTGGTCCTTCATGGCAGCATAATCCCAATTGGTATAATTTCAATTTTATTTTTGTAAGTTGATATTTTATTCATATGGTAAAAAATATGTACATCTAGTAAAGAAAAAAGTAGGTGTTATCAACCCAATTGGGTTTGTTGACCAATGTTTGTAGTCGGTGACATAAATACAAAAAGGAGGCTAAGGACAACGTCCATAAATGAAAGGGCCAAAGGAACCAAAAGACAAACAATACATAAAAAAAACCTGATAACATACTAGTCATCTAACATAATGGAAGGTGGGTTATCTGAAGAAGTTCTTGGAGGTGGCGAAGGGTGGAAGTTGCACTAGACATGCTCTTCGAAGTGCACCAGCCAAGTCTGCAACTTTTCTACTTTTTCTACAAGGTGGTTTTGGGCCTTTCTGGACCACCACCACTCACTTTTTGACCTGGCAGCTAAAGTAGTGCATCCTATCCAAGGTGGCCACCAACTCAGCATTCTCCTCCCTTCGAACCTATTCAATTGGCTCCACCCAATCTAGTATAGATTGAATTAGTTCCCAAAAATTCTTGACACAACAATGTTGAGTTACCTGCAGGCTAGGAGCTACACACCAACTAGCCATTCCACCTCGTCGCACACCACCATTTCAATGAGGTTACTGATACCTTCCACCTCCATGGGATGCCTATTTGTTTCCACCATGATTGCCACACTTTCCAATACCTGATAGTCGAGAGTGGCCAACAGTATTGCCACCTTGAAACGTCCCGACTGCCACCATAACCAAATATTCTAAAGGAGGCAACCTCGCCTAGTCCCCACAACCTGTAGATCCTGGTTTTGTAGGGGGGAGAAGTGACCACGACCTGTAGAGCTTGGTTTTGTAGGGGGGGAAGAAGCAACCATGACATGAGGAAGGTCGTATATTGAATATTCTAGGAGAGCCAAATCCCCCAACAGTCTTCAGATTTTGACACATTGAAACTTGCCTATAACTTTGCACCCAAAGACCAAATATCCCTTCACCCATAATTCTTTGCAGATGACCACACGCTACAACCCGACTCCCACTTCACCTGTAATTGAGCACCCTGGCGAAAATGTGAGCTACTTGAGAAGGAGAAGGAGAGAGAAACTCACCCCAGGCTAACGCTCTCCAGGAAGCCTTGTGTGCCCACACCAAAATGTGGACAATGAATACTCCTAAAAGGCAGCTCCTCTATCTCCACAACACATAGAAAAGACCATGAAACCACCAGACACGCCAATTTTCGAAACAAGAACTAGATATGAAGAAACTCTTGCACAACCACCGCCATTCCCAACAACACCACCTCCAGAGCTCATATTTTGTATATTTTTTCCTCGAGATGCCTCCAACGAACCAACTACTCACACATTCCAAAATCCATCGAAGAAAGAAATACCAAGTTCCCCCAATTAACCACAGCCAAACTATGCAAGCGCAATAAAGCTCTAGGTTCCTTTAGAAAAAACGATAATGAATTCACACAACCAAGAGTCATAGGGGAAGATCAGATGCTGCCTCTTGGTTCTAAAAGCCCACCACCAACTCTTGCACTTGCTTACAGAATACCGACTAAGAGGCCAACAGAGGAATAAAACACAAACACAAATACCATCTTGCTGAGCCATCCTTCTCGTCAAACTTTTACCAGCCACATTCACCAAGACAAACCAGGGTTCATATAATCGTATTTGCAATTGAAATTACACCTACCACTACACTAGTTTAGATGAAAGGACTGGGATGCCAATCCTCTGCTAGCGCGCCAACTATTAATGATAATGGGACTTGGTGGCCATGTGCTCTGAGATTTTCACCCCCATCTGTTAGAAAATTATATATTACAGAGCAATGGAACACATAAAATATTACAGAAATATAAACACAGAAAATGCATAAAACAAGAGAGGCAGAGATATACGTGGTTCACCCAATTTGGGCTACATCCACGGAGAAACAGCCAGTCCTTCCTTTTATATTATCCAGCAAACTAAAGAGATACAACCTACATCAGATCCACTGTAATTCCCTCTTCTCTCTCATTCAATCTCCTCTCTCTTTCTCGCTCAAAATACAAATTTACATAGACGCAATACAATTCCCTCATATATAGTGAGGGGTTTCCTTATAGGGAAAAAACCCCTAAATTAAACATAACTTCTATTGTCAAATATTCGCCTAATGAACGGTCCAGATTGACTACAAAATTACAACATTTTATAGGAAATTGTACATCTATTTTTAGCTTTGGGGATGCTTCCCCCAATCCCCCGCTAGGGGGAGCTCCCAAGGATCACATTCGCCCCCCTGGACCCCCCTTGTAGTGCAAATATTATGGGCATCATTGCTGCCACATTACAAACTAGGGTCTAATGTGGTGATACCTCTAAATAAAGAAGATAATTAGGCTCCACACCCAACAATCTACCACTTGGAGACTAATTATAGAAACTCCATTGCTACCTTATTTGATGGAGAATGAATCCACTTTGGACCTGGTTGTTTCTCATCTTCTTCATCGTACTTGAAGACCAATTCAAACTGAGAAGAATCTCAATTTCTCTCTAGTTACAACTTTTGTTAAGATATCTGCAGGATTCTAGCTAGTGTATATCTTTTCCAGCTTCAATTGTCCATATTCCAACACTGAACATATGAAATGGTACTTGAGCTATATATGTTTAGTATTGGAATGAAATGCAGAGTTCTTTACTATGTGTATGGGAATCTGGCTGTCATTGTATAACCTGCCCAACTCCTACTTCTTACCCAATTCATTCAGAAACCTTTGTAACCAAATCATATATTTACTAGCCTCTGTAGCAGCAACATACTTTGCTTCCGTTGTTGAGAGTGCAAAAACAATTTGCAGTTTTGAAGCCCAACTAACAATTGTTCCACCTACAATAAACACATACCCTATTTTGCTCCTCCTATTATCTCTATCACCCACCATATCTGCATCAACATATCCCTGTAGAGCAATGTTTGAAGCACCAAATCATAATGCTTGATTTGTGGTACCTCGCAAATACCTGATAATCCACTTCACCACCATCCAATGTTCTTTCTTGGATTGTTCATGTACCTACTTACAACTCCCACTACATGTGAAATATCAGGCCTTGTGTAGACCATTGCATACATTAAGCTTCCAACTATTGATGCATATGGAACTTTAGACATATAAGCAATTTCTTCCTGAGTCTTGGGACACACCTCCTTACTTAGTTTGAAATGGCTAGCCAAAGGTATACTAACTCTGGTTTTGCATTTTGCATATTAAATCTTTTCAACACCTTTTCTATGTACTCACTCTGAGACAATGTTAGTTTTCGATTCTTCCTGTCTCTAGTTATTCTCATACCAAGGATTTTTTTTGCAACACCCAAATCCTTCATTGCAAATGAGTTCACCAATTTTCTTTTGAGCACATTTATTTCCTACATGTTAGAACCTGAAACAAGCATGTCATCTACATACAATAACAATATAATATAGATGCCATCATTTTTCCTTTTGAGATAAACACAATGATTAGAGTGACATCTAGTATAACCTTGTTCCGACATAAACCTGTCAAATTTTAGATACCACTGCCTTGGAGCCTGTTTTAAGCCATACAAGCTCTTCTTCGGCCTGCACACTGGTTTCTCCTTCATTTTTACCTCATATCCTTGTGGCTGCTGCATATATATCTCTTCCTCCAAATTACCATGGAGAAAGGTTGTCTTTACATCTAACTGCTCAAGATGAAAATATTCAACTACAACTAGACTTAAAATAGTGGTGATTGAATTTATTTTAACAACAGGAGAAAATATCTCATCAAAATATATACCCTTTTTCTATGCAAACCCCTTCACCACAAGTCTAGCTTTATACCCTTTTCTACCTCCATCTTCTTCCTTCAACCTATAAACCCATTTATTCTACAATGTTGTTTTACCTGCAGGCAACCTAACTAAGTCCCAAGTCTGGTTATGTGCTAAGGAATCCATCTCTTTGTTCATGGCTTGCTCCCACTTCTTCCTGGATTCTACCTACACTGCTTCTTCATAACATTTTGGTTCACTAGAATCAATCAACAATACATAATATAATGAAGGAGAGTATCGTTCAGGGGGTCTACTTATGCTAGTAGATCTTCTAACACCACTTTTAGGTGTTTGAGGTGATTTTTGTTGTTGTGGTTGTTGTTGTTGTTCTCGTTGTTGATCATTATGATTTTCAGGCACCATCACTTTTTCTGTGATCTCATCAAGCACTGTGTATTCTTTGTTTTCTTTTTCCTGCAGCTAATCCTCCTACAAAACCTTTTCATTGAATATGACATCTTTTCTTCTAATGATTTTGTGTTTTTCATAATCATAAAAGCGATAACCAAAATAATTAACACCATATCCAATAAAGGTACATTTCTTTGATTTCGCCTCAAACTTTGTTCTATTTTCTTTATTAATGTGGAAAAAGGCTTCACAACCAAAAGTCTTTAGAAATGAGTAGTTTACCTTTTTTCTTGTCCATACCTCCTCTATAATACCACCATCCAAGGAAATTTAAGGCCCTCTATTTATTAGATAAAAAACAGTATCTACAATATTTGCCCAAAATTGTAAAGGCAATCTTGCATGCAATCTCATGCACCTTGCATGTCCATGATTGTCACGTTCATCCTTTCTGACACATCATTTTCTTCCGGTGTTCCTGGAATTGCCTTCTCTCTGCAAATTCCATTATCTGAATAGTACCTATCAAACTCTTTGCTGTAATATTCACCTCCATTTTCTGATTTGAGACACTTCAACCTTTTTCCTATCTCATTTTCAACCAAATATTTCCATTTCTTGAAAGTATCAAATACATCAGATTTATTTCGAATACAATAAATCAATTTTTTTTCTGGTTACATCATCAATAAAAGTAACATAATAATGAGAGCGATTGAGAGATGATACCAGAGCAGGTCCCCATACATCTGTATGCACAAGCTCTAAATTTTCGCTCTTATTTTCCTTCCCAACTCCGAGGAATCTGACTCTCTTCTATTTTCCCTAAACAAAATTCTCACAGAATTTTAAATCAACATGCTTCAAACTTAGCAGCAAATTTATTAAGTGAAGAATTTGCATCCCCTTCTCACTCATGTGCCCGAACCTATGATTCCACAATGTCCTATCTTCTCTTGTAGAGGTTAAAGCATTAACAAAATTAGAAATACCATTTCATAAATACAATGTACCAACCTTTTCTCCTTTTTCTATTACCAGGGTTCCTTTAGTGACCTTCTAGGTTTTATCTATGAAAGTAGTTACACAACCTTCACCTCCCAAATGCCTTGTTGAAATTATATTTTTCTTCAGATCTGGAACATGCCTTACCTCCTTCAATAGCCATTGATTTCCATTCTACTCTTTTCCGAAAACTATACCCATTTCAATGATTTTACGGGGTTTATCATCACCCAATGGAACCTATCCAAAATCTCCTTGAACATAATCATGAAAATGTTTCCTATCAAGTGTGGCATGGAATGAGGCCCCTGCATCTACCACCCAGGAATCAATAATATTTTTTGATGAAAGAATCAAAACATCTTGCAACACATCATCTATCACATTCGCTTCATGGTTGTTTTCTTGTTTCACGTCTCCTTTTCCCTTACGAGACTTGCAGTATTTCTTCAGGTGTCCTTTCTTCCCGCATTTCCAACACACTATCCCCAATCTAGACTTGGATCTGCCTTTCCTTGACTTACTGTGATATCCTAGGCTCTTTCCTATTTCCATTTTTCTTCCCCTAGTCTCTGTAGTCAAAACATTACCTAATGTCTCAATAGAGATTTTTTGTCGCATTTCCTCACTAAGGATATCACCGCAACATCATCAAATTTTAAAGTACTAGATCCAGAGACAGAGTTACTAATGGTCATAACTAAACCATTCCAACTTTTTGGCAATGAGCACAGAAATAATAGATCCCTAACTTCATCATCAAAAGTTACCCCTACATAACTTAATTGATTGGTAACCGTATTAAATTCATTTAAATGATCAACAACAGATCCACCTTCTGAAATTTTCATATTAAATAAATGCTTCATAAGAAATACCTTATTTGAGGCCGAGGGTTTTTCATATAGTTTGGCCAATGCCGACATTAAACCCTCTTTTGTCATTTCCTTTGAAATATTAAATGCTATTGACACTGCTAGGCATAGTCGTATTGTTCCAAGTGCCTTTCTATCAAGAATATCCCATTCTGTGTTTGTCATACTCGTCGACTTCTTTTCCTTTTCACTCAATGGTTGGTATATATCTTTCTGGTACAAATAATCTCCCATCTGCATCTTCCACATCTAGTAGTTTTGGCTGTTAAATTTTTCGACCGTAAACCTACCATCTTCCGCCATTTCTCCCACTCGAACCAAGAACCCTTCTCTCCTGCGAGTTTATCAGCCAAATAAACCTTCGGCTCTGATACCAGTTGTTAGAAAATTATATATTACAGAGCAATGGAACACATAAAATATTGCAGAAATATAAATAAAGAAAATGCATAAAACAAGAGAGACGCAGATATAAGTGGTTCACCCAATTTTGGATTTGTCCACGAAGAAACAACCAGTCCTTCCTTTTATGTTATATAGCAAACTAAAGAGATACAACCTACAACAGATCCATTGTAACTCCCTCTTCGCTCTCACTCAATCTCCTCTCTCTTTCTCACTCAGAATACAGATGTACATAGACACAATACAATTCACTCATATATAGTGAGGGGTTTCCTTCTATGGAAAAAAACCCTAAATTAAACATAACTTCTACTATCAGAGCTTTGCCTAATGAATGGCCTAGATTGACTATGAAATTACAATATTTTACAAGGCAATTTTACATCTATTTTTAGCTTCGGGGGTGCTACCCCCGATCCCCCACCGAGGGGGGTCCCAAAGATCATAGTTGTGCCCCCCTAGACCCCCCTTGTAGCACAAATATTATGGGTAGCATTGCTGCCACATTATGAACTAGGGTCTTATGCGGTGGTATGTATGAATAAAGAAGATAATCACGCTCCACACTCAACACCATTGGGGAGCATAATTTCATTATAAATGAAAATAAAAATGATTAAAATATGGTGGATGTGGGTGAGTTGTGGGACCAACAGAGCTACTGGACAAGAGACTCACCATTGGTGGAAAACGTATGACCGCACATCATCCATTAGGAAATTGAAATAATGATGATGAAAGAGATGGCGAGGGGATATTCTCCAAGGGTATTTGGATAATATGGCTGGAGTAAAAAAGGGGGAAGAGGGGGGAGAAACAAGAATGGAAAAAACTCAGCCCATGAAAGAATACATAGAGGGGCATCACATGGAAGAGAGGAGGATTTTCCTTGGAGCAATGTGAGAAGGAATTCTAGGAGCATAAGTAAAAGCCTTCTCAGGGATTGGAGTAGTGCATTGATGGGCCTCCTAAATAAGTACAAATCAAGGCCCAACTGTCCATCCTTCAAAATGTTTTTACCTCTCTTTTTTCATTTTATGACATATTTTTGAGCTAAAATGTGTTCATTAGGAAGGTTAAGGAATATTTGTCATATCTTGTAGCCTACAATATTGAATATGAAAGATAAGGAGAATTTATTGTGTAAGGTTATGTTGGAGAGAAACTAGAGGAAATATAGGAAGCTCGTTCCCTACATTAACTCACCTGCAAATTGGTTGGCTATGAGGCAGTTACTATATTTAGTGACATCAAGAATCTTAGGAGACTATATCCACTTTTATATAGGTTTTGGAAGGAAGCATCCCTCTCTTCAAGGAGGTTTCCCCCTTGTTGATAAAATTTAGAAAATATCGCCATGCTTTGTATTTGGATTCCTATTTTTAGTGATTTTTTGTTTTCTTATTTTCTTATTTTGGATATTTTCATCATCTCGACCTCGTCGAGATGTTTTCAACAATACAAAATTTGTCAAATTTGGAATCCCAAATCAAAATTTATGGTTGTTTGAAGTTTTGTGTTTTCTAACCATTTTGGTGAGGTGACATGGCACATGGCATGACACATGTCAAATTTCATGTATATTTCATTCTAGATTTTTTTTATTCGATTTTCATACCTTTTTATTTGATTTTATTATTTGATTTTGGAGTTTAATTATCCATCACACTTTACTATTTTTATTTACATGTTAAGTTAAACTCATGAACTTATATATACACTTTATTTTTCTTCCACCTTGTGCATTGGGATAACCATTTTAGCCTTTAAATCAATGGATGAATTTTTCCCACGAATAAAATCAACAAATCTTGAACATCAACTTCTAGGAGCCATATCTTGAGTTCCAAAACTCCAAATTAAGTGTAGAATATCTCGCCGGAAAGAGGAAATTGAGGAAAACAATCTATAAATATTTATTTCAACAAATATACAATCTAAAACTACCAAACATTTAGTAGAAAAAGGGTTACTTTTTTTTTTTTATCAAATCGAAATATTTGAGTTATTTTTGGAAATAAAACTTGATGCCAAACATTTTGTTGCCTTGATCTCATCAACATATTACTAATCTATCAAAATTAAAACAACAAAAAATTATTTGGGTTAGATTTTGGAATTGGTTGCTAATTTATAGGAATCAAGTTTTCTTTGAATGATTAATTTAAATTATTTTGATTGGGGTTTTTCTTTAAAGTTTTAATGGATTTTTAAATGATAATTTTGTTAATATTTTTTGCATAATTTGTAGAAGGTTTTTATCATTTGGAGCTTTAGGATTTATGGATTGAAATTGCAGATGGACAAAAAAAAAAAGATTATTCAGGTCTGAAGAAATCATAAAACATTTTTTTTCAGAAGTTGTTAGGAAAAAAACTTCTATTTTTAAATTGAACTCTATGATTATAAATAGAGGCTTTTAAGAGTAGATGGGGAGACTGAACCAAAGAAAGAAGGAGATTATATTTTTGTGGGTGTTGTATCTTTATAGACAGTTCTAGGTTGGAGAATTGTGCCAAAACATCTAAGTAAGGTTTTTAATTGAGTTGGATGACCAATGCATTAAACCTTTAACACTTGTATAATCTAAATATTTCTGAGAAGTTCAAAGCGTTGGTTTTCCTTCATAATAACATAAAATCTTTGAATTAGTTTTGTAAGTGGAAAGGGAGAAGATATGTGATAGTCAAACATTCACACTGGATACTTAATTAATCAAATACAGTTGATGTGTGAAAAAGGATTCTACAACCAAATAATGTATATTCAACAGATGACAGAAGGAAATAATTTAAAGATGCATAGGAACTAATTTAAACAGATTGTTCAATAAGTTAATCTCCATAAATATGATAACTTCACAGTGGGCTATTAGGGAAGTTAGTACTTAACTTAACCTTACCCTAACTCCTATATTACCTTTAATATATGAAGAAAAACAAAGATGAATAAACCAAAAAGACTCACATGAACACATATGTTGTTAAGAGTGAAGTTAGAATCCTTTGATTATTTGAAAAAAATCAGAAGAGTACAATAATGTCACTGGACCATCACAAGGGTCCAACCCTTCTTACTTTGAACTACAAAATATTTATATAGTGTAATTCAAAAATATCTAAATCTAATACAATTCTTTTACAAAATACAATATTTATCCAAAATTATTTGGATATATCAAATAAATACAATATAAAAATAAACTTTTCTGAAATTGTTTGCATATTCAACACTCTATTCAAAGGCGTTGTTGATGACTGCTGCCTAAAAATATGTTTATTCTCTTTATGCTCCTTTCGTTGTGCTGACCCTGAAAATGTGCATTCAACTCCTGTTATTCTATATTGGTACCTTGAAAAACTGCATTAAATTTTGGTCGATGAGTTCGAGTGATATATCCCATATTTTGTCATCTGAAATGGAAAATTTAATTACTTTTCTATATGCTTCGTCCACCTCTGTGTACTTTTCAAAAATTGGCCTAGTGATAAATAAATGTTGAATTTCATGCTAGATAAATAGATCATATTCCATGCCTTCAATGAATGCTTTACGACTGATGATTCCTTTAACTTTAGTAAATTTTGATCTATCTACTGCTATTTCATGTAATCTGTGTTGGTAATTTTCTAATGGATTCAACTGACCACTAGAATCTCTTATAGGTGGAAGTTCCTTAAGGTGTAAGATATTAAATTTTCTATGGAATTTATTTACCTACACTTCTAAGTTTTGACATTTGTTTTCTAATTGCAACATTAAATTTCTTTTAGTCAAAAATCTTCTTACTTCTAGGACGATATCAATCCTATCTTCAGTTCCTAATTCCTCCAATTCTTCTTTAGTCTTGGAATTCAACACTGGCTGTCTTGGTTTCTTCTCCTGGTTTGTGATCTAAGTCTTCTTTGATTTCTGTATGTTTTCCTTTGATCTTGTCACCAATTCTTCCTGTTCAAAGATGATTTCAATAGATTTCCAGAGTTTTGTTATGGTTGAATTGATATCAACCCATATTTTTTCCTTTACTTCAAATAATATATGCAATGTTAGTGATTCATCTTCATATTTTTCAAGTTGTTTGGTTAGCTTAAAGTTTTTCTGCATTTTAGATATATGCATTATCTAATTTGATCTTGTTTTCCTCCATTCTCTACAATGTTGCTTTTAGCTTCTCAATATCCACATTCCTTAAGGATAATTCCATCATGGCCTTTGATATTTTTTTTGTTGTTTCCTATTTATTGCCTCTATCTACACAGCAGATGTTCTTGCACTTGTTTGCTGTTATTTTTCCTTTAGAAAGATTTCCATGTTAGCCTCCATTTTTTGAATTTGGATGTTTTTTTCCACAATCATTTTCAACATGTTCTCTTTCTCATTTTCCAACTGTCCTACTTCTTTTTCTTGTGGATGTTAGGTTTTAGGTAGTTTTAGTTTCTTTCTAAGTTCTTGAATGTCTGCATTTCTTATTTTGCTTATTTCTTCAGGAGCATGGACATCACTATGATCCACTCCTATCTTTATCACCAAATATTCGATCCCCCTTATTTTGGTATCCTTGGCTAGGGAAGGCATTCTTTCCAATTTAAGCTATGAATGAATATTATTTAACATGGATTGTAGCTTAGAATCTGCCATGGTTGAGCTTGTCAATGTAGAATAAATCATTTCCCCTGCTTGTTTGTGGAGATCAATTTGATCTATACGGTGTATATTCTTAGTATGAGAAGAAAACATAGAAGATTTATAATCATCTGCACTCTTTGGAATTGGTATTTTTGGATCAAGGAATGCCAATTGGAATTGCCCTTTATTAGGATCTACTGTAGATAAAATTTTATGTTGAGTAGTGGAAGATTGTTTCCAAAACTCATCATAGGTGGAGGTTCAGAGTGCTCCATTCTTTATCTTCATCTTCATGAAACTGATAGATAAATTTTGTTTTCTTGAAGATGGAGAAACATGAGAAGCAAGGGAATCAATAACTATTTCTTCAATTTCTTGGAATGAGAAAGAAGGCTCGCCTGATAACACTAATGTAGTTTGCTCTTCTGAATTTTTGCATTTTGATGACTTGTCTTTTATATTTATTGATTTTATTATTTTGAAAACTTTGAAATCACATACTTTAGGTGTTGAACTTGTAGGTGAGATACTTTCTCTTGGTCGTTTAATATTGTTTTCTTTCGATCTTGGAGTTTCCAATGCTATCTGGCTAGAGGTATGCTCTTCAGTTTCTTGTAGAGTGTTTCCTTCCCATTCTTATATGTTTGTAAATTGTTCAATCTCTGACTTTTATGTGTGTACATAAGGTTATGACTTCTCCTCAATCCTTATCTTTGAAATCACTCCTTGGGGGTCATAAGGCCAATTGAAACTGAGTTTAAAATTCATTTGTTTAAGTAGAATGTCTACTTCCTTTTTTGCTGCCCTAGAGTTAGCAATAAATGGACCAATATGTGCCTTTAATTTAAAATGAGATTTATGTTTTCTTGATATAAAATGTATATCATCCATAGTCACTCTTTGCTTAATAAATTCTAAGGCAAAAATCCTCATGGGGAGGAAAATTGCTAATTTATAAGGTGCCAACTCACAACCATAGACTCTGATATCTGAAAAGTTCTGGTATAGATACCAGTATCCAACTTTGGACTTCTCACTTAGGTGTATAATCCTTTTTATCTCTGTAGAAATCCTGGGAATTGCATGGTTGCTTAACAGACAAAGTGTCGTACGCAAGAATTGGTTGACAAAGTCAATGAAAGAGAAGTATTCATAATTTTTCCTCACTAATGAGATCCAATGAATTACTAACTATGGGTTTCTTTCAACATCTAATTTATGTAGAGGGAACTTGAATATTTCTTATTGATGATATACAAACAAATAGACCAAAACTGACTAGTTCTTGAATGATCCTTCAACACTGAACTTGAGAAACTAATCATGAATTATATATGATAAGAATTGACTGAAACTAAACATAATTAAGGGTTTCTTTCCAGATGAAAACACTGATAAAACGCATAAGATAAATTTTTCTACCGACTGATAATTTGGATACCCTCAGAGAGAAAAAACTATGGAAATTACTTGCCTAAACATCTCACAAAATATTTTAGAGGAATAGGTTGGATTTGTCCTAGGAAATTCAGAATTCTCAGGTAGGAATGACTCAAAAATATGAGCTCTCTGCAAGAAAATAAGCTTATGATAAATCTCCATAAGTGCATAAGTAGAAAAAGGGTCAAGGGAGTCTTGTGAATTTAATTGCAAGGTTTGATAGATTGATTAATAGGTTATGGAGAAAAAAAAAATCATTATTTATGGCGACTATAGCTCTTTGACCTGGGAAGTATTGGGCTTCACACCAGATTACAAATTATAGGAAATTATGGGTCTGGGGGAAACAAAAATGAGGAAGTAAGGTTTCCTAGAAGGAGAATTCATTATTGGCGTCATCATACTTCTAGAATGCCCAATTGTGAAGCTCATTTAGATGAAATTCACATTGGGTTTTTGTGATTTTGAATTGGGTATCAATGAGAGGTAGTTCATCTACATTAAGTATAGGGGGTAGGAGGGGACTCTTGATAGATACCTTGGAATTTCCCTTATGGCTATCCATTTTGGAAAGAATAAAATCACAGGAAATGATTGAGAATTTTACCTGGGAGAAATAATGACTGATAGCTGATGGTCGCTAGAGTTTGCTCAGATCACGTTTAGAATGCTCTGGTTGCAGGTGGAAGGTGAAAGAATTTAGTTTAGCAGTGATTATGGTTTTATTGTGATGATCATAACGAATTTTTGTTAGGTTAACTATTAATGGTGTGGGGAATTGAATGAATTATGATAACAGTCGACTTGTAAATTTTTCAAGAGGGATAGTTATGACTATATATAGTAGAGACCTGGTGGAGGCTAGAAAATAGCAGGAAGGTTGGCAAAGGGGAAAATATGTTTTGCGGGGGGGGTAACGATATTATGTGGTTTTAGTTAAGGGGGGGTCCTACAATCAAAAATAGTGTGACACATATGATAGAGCGGAATAAGGGAAGCCACTTTGCGTACCCCTCCTATTAACTGTTGGGAGTGTGGGGGGTCCTACAATCCATTTCTCACCGTTGGTCTGGGCGCATGCAATCCCGACTATTGAAAGATGCATGAAGGTTATCATCTTTAGAGGCAAGTCAAATCAAAGCTTTATTTACAATATATTATTGAAAAATACCATTTAATTACCAAATTAAAAATACAATGAGCGACATTTAAATTTTCTCCCTTATTCTCATGCATAATAAAACTTCTTTTTATTTCATAATATTTTTTATTTTTCTCTAATTTTCTTTTATTTATGTTTTCTCTTTCTTTATTTTTTATTTTTAATTTCTTTTTCTTTTTCTTATTTTTGATTTTTCTATTTTTTGAAATCAATACAGATTTGTAAAACAATTCCAAGGGTAAAAATAAGTTACAACATCGACTCCCTCTAGGGACTTCTTCCCCCTATGAGATGGAGAGAACATACATATCCATGTGTCTTATCCTTAAGAGATGGAGTCTTTTCTGTGAAAATCACACTTTCTCTCTAAATGTAAAGAAAATTGGAAATATACAATGATGATGCTGAAAAAAACTCAATACTGGATATAATGCTTGAGATATTTCTCATTGATTGGCAATGAGAAATATCTCCTTCCAAATTTTGTAGGATAATTGTATTATTTCCTTTGACTTTGGCAATGCTAAAAGGTACTAACCATAGGTTATCAAACTTTCCATGCTTATCTCTTACCTCTCTTCTCGCATCCCATCTGAGAACCAAATCTCATTGTCTAAAATTCTTTCTCTAGCCTTTTTGTCTTGATATTATCGAAGTTTATGCTAAACTTCATCTTTGTCTTGATTTAACTCAATAATTTGATTTGTCCTTGTTAAAAAATCATCAACCACTTCATATGACTATTGTAAAAAATTCATGACTGGAAATGTTAATTGAGTAGGGAAGATAGATTATATCCCATAAACAAGTTGAAAAGGTGATTTACCAGTAGACCTTTTAGGTGAAACCATGTTTGGCCATACTACATATTTTATATGACTATCCCAGTTTCTTTTATGATATGCTAACACCTTCTTGATAACTTCGATCATGATTTTATTTGATGATTCTATTAGCCCATTCCCTTGTGGATAATAAGGTGTAGATTGATGTAAATCAATATAATATTTTTGATAAAATTCAATCATCTTAATGCTACTAAAAGCTTGAGAATTATCTGTAGCTATTTGTCTTGGACAATCAAATCTAGACAAAATGTCTTCTTCAATAAATTTTATCACCACTATCTTTGTTGCATTCCTTATAGGAATTGCTTCTACCCACTTTATGAAGTAATCAATGGTTTTTAATACCCATCTATGTTGATTACTTGAAGAAGGAACTATTTCACCAATGAAATCTAATCCCCACTACAAGAAAGGAGCTTCTACTGAAACTGGAACAAGGGGAAGTTCTTATAACCTTTTTTTTCCTACAAAAATATGACAAGGCATACAACTTCTCACTTTGGAACCAACCTGTGAAAATAGTTTTGGCCAATAGAAACCTACTCTGAGTATTTTGTGTGTAGTTTCCTTCCAATCATAATGTCCTCCAGAAAATCCTTCTTGAAAATACTCCATTAGTCCATTTGTCTCACTGTCATTCAAACATACTAAGAGGATATTCAAGGGATCCTTCCAATACAAGTTTTCATTTACTATGAAATAATTCATTGCATTGAGTCTGGGGGTTCTACATTGATTCTTTGTGAATTCAAGAGGGTACTCAAAATCACATAGAAAATGTACAGTGTCTATGTTCCAATCTAATAATAAGAAATTTTCGTCAATGTGTAGAGGAAGAGGTACAAGTACCAAACTGGAAGAAGGTTCTTATGGATTCTTCTCCCCTGAAATCTAAGAAGGTTTTTGTGGATTATTCTCCTTTAAGACTTGCATTATTGTAGTGATACCTATAATTTTGCAGTTTGATTCTCCAACAACTTAGATAGACCCTGTCCTTTCACCAAATTTGTAGGTCTGATATCTAAATCAAACTCTAGTGTCTTAGCAATCCATTTCTCCCTCTTTCCATCTGTATCAGGTTGTGTCAAAATTGTCTTTACTGCATTGTTAGGCACATAAGAAATTATAGGGGAATGCAGAAAATAAATCCTAAATGATTTCAAATCTTGTACCAAAGAATAAGATTGTTTTCTATTATGTCATATTTTAGTTCTGCATCTCTCATAACCTTGATAAAAAAAGCAATTGGTTTCTCATGTTGACTTTCATTTCTCTGCAATAAAACTATTGATATTGTAGTATCTGAGGTGAGGGAGAAAATACTGGAAATTTTTGAATAATCATGACTAGAAAGCACTCGAGCCTCAAAGATTTTCTTTTTGATCTGAGAAAAATAGAGTCTAGCTTGGGTGGTCCATTTGACTTCATTATCTTTGTTGAGCATATTAGTAATATCTTTAACAATCTTAGCATAATTAGGTATAAACCTTCTTAAATAATTTATCTTCCTTATTAATGACTGGATTTCTTTCTTATTGTTGGGCAAACTGATTACTTGAATTGTTGAGACTCTTTTAGGGGCAATTATAACTCCTCCTCTTGAAATAATGCATCCCAAAAATTTCCCTTCCCTCATTGCATAGAGTGAATTTGTAGGATTAATAGAAATCCCAAATTTTCTACATCTCTGAAAACATTTCCTCAAATGTTTGATATGTTTAGCATCAAACTCAAAAAATACTATCAAAACATCAAGGTAAATGAATATTAATATATTTACCTTACCAATAAATTCCAAATCCATTGCCCTCTGAAATGTTGCACTAGCATTGGTAAGACCAAAAGGCATCTTGGCATACATGAAAGTACACCATGGAGTTGTGAATTGGTGTAGGGTAAAAACCCGCACATACCCACAGTATGCATCGATCACCCCGCCTGAAATCTCTATCAAGATTTTATATGAACCCTTCAAAACCTTAGTTCAAGTCTTTAGCTGCATATATATATATATATATATATATATATATATATATATTATATATATTATATAATATATATATCTGTGGGTATATATATATCGATATAACCATTCCTCTCAACCTTTGGTTAAAATATATATTATTTCTTAAATGCTCTATTATCCCTGTATAAAGGGAAAATGCTCCAAACACAACTTTCTCCGCCAGTACATGAGTTCTGCACAAACCCTGAAGTTAACCCTCATCGCAATCGGCATTTGCTTCCATCGCAGGCACACTACATGTAAAGTTGCATTACCTCTCCAACTCCGATACTCAACTATCGGAACCGTTAACCCTATGTTTGAGTCTTAAAAGACTCAACAACAATATTTCAGAAATACATAGGAATAGGTTGAAATCCCACTCTGAACCCTTATACACCGGACTTCAACTTCTTTAGGGCGCATCTATAAAACATTGGGTCTATCTCTTTAAGCGCTGTTCTTGATACCTCCGATCCACCCGACCTCAGATCGCCCGACATGCGATAATTCCAATCGCTGATCGTCGATTATTGCTGTCGGCGATATCTCCATGTCACAATCTCTCTATTCAAAGAACCATTTCGACCCAATGGTTTTCGTTGATGCGATTAAATCATAGTCGTTGATCTATGAGGTCTAACGACTGTTGAGCATCACTTTACACTTCTTCGTTTATTCCTTTTACTTGGAATTTCTTCGCCTTTTCTCCAATTCTTCAGTGATTTTATTCTTCTGAAGGTTCTAATCCTTCACTACTTCTGCTACGCAACTCTGAATTTGATGATCCCTTGAATTCTTCTAAATTGTTCTCCTCTATCTGTGTTCCACTTGGGTTCTGTCTAACCCAATTCCACTTCATTGTTCTAACTCGAATAGTCCTCAATGTCTCCTCTGCGTGCTCCACATAACCCTGTCTATAACCCCCTGTCAAGAGCCTACGAGTTCACATAAAAATCAATACTTAAACACACATTCAACTCTTTTTTGACATTCAGAAATAACTTTGTATATATATATATTAATGTAAAAGCAGGATTACATTTGAGACTCCTCGGTCTCGCTCACACACACAGGCATTATTTCTACTATTTGTGGCCTCTTCTCTTTGCTCTTAGGCTCACATATATTTATATGGAAACTTTGGATTGGATTACTATTAAGGACCTGATTCATCCTCTAACAAAAGCCCTAAATCTCGCTACATGCATACATATGTGGCAGGATTTATCCACTCCATATTTTCCTCTATTTTAAAACAGAAAAGTTCCCTTATCAGCTCAATGGTCCACTTCTACTCTAATTAATTCCAAAAAGCTCTCTCTTGTTCCTTGAGTCATGGAACTATCTAAGAGTTGGATTTGACTTCTAACTCTTTTTCATTTATTCACCACTCATGTTCTCATTTATTTGTTTTGAGAGCATTTACATAAGCTCCCATTATCTAATAAAATCACACTTAAAGGCCTACATATTACATTGACTTGGAAATTAGGAAAATTATTTCCTAAAATGCATGACCCCCTATTTCTACTATTTACAATGATTTTCCTTGGGCTGAATGCTCCTGCATCAGACTCCCAAAGTAGAAAATATTCATGATCTCCTGATCATGTGTCTTTTGGTCTTGGTCTTCCTGGATCCCATACTTTGTTATGTAACTATCCAGATGCCTTGTACCTTTGCTACTGTTGTATGTCCATTGTCTTTTCCTCCATTTTCTTCCTATCAATCAAGTTCAACTTCTGATTGATCTTGCTTGCTGTTGATACCATTTTCCTTCATTTGGACTGCTTCATCATCAGCTCCCACATTTCTTCAATTTCTATATTCAGCATATCTTTGGGCTATTCCATATTATACTTTGTATTTCTATCTCTTTCTCTTTGTTTCAGGTTACTATTGTTGTCTTCTATGCTAACTTTTTCTTTGCTTGGTCCAACTTTTTGTTTGCTTGCTCTTGCTTCAACGCTTGCTGTGACTCCTATGCTAACTTCTCTTTTACTTGCTTCATTCTTTGGTTTACTTGCTTTACTGACTACCTCCCTATCATCCTTACCCTCTTTCATGATTAAATCATGACTGTTCAACATTCTTTCTAGTAATTTAACTTCTCTGCTCCATGGATTGAATTCTTCCATAGAATCTCCTTCTTCCATCTTTATTTTGCTATTCACTTGTACCAAATCTCCTACAACATTTGCAACAAAACCTGCATTTATAAAACACTTGTTAAAATTAAAAACATAAGGATGTTGTGCCTTATTTTTCTTTGACAACAACTTATTTTGCTACTCCGTTTTCTCCTTCTCCTCTGTCAGCACATCAATATGTTGATTCAAATTCTCAGTAGAATTCATGAGACTACCAGTTAGTCTCTCCTCCACACCATCTGTTCTAATGATGTCTTCCTGCTTGGGTTCACAGTAGTGAACTTCTCCTTCTTTAACCTACTGCTGGTTATCTTCACTTTGAATTTGTTTGATTCCATCTTCAAAAAACCTCTGCTCAATCTCTCTGGTCACATACTCATACTCATTCATGCTTTTTAATGAACCTACAAACAAATTATTGCATCTTCTTGTCTCCATGGCTACTTGAGACACATCTTCTTCTTCAGAAACTGTAACTGCAACTTATGTTCTATCGTCAAGTTCTCTCATCAGTTTCTCCAGCAGTTTAATTTCCTCTTCACTCTCAGCAAGCACTTCATCATAATGCTCTCTTCTTCCAACTTCATCCTTCACACGTTGTGTTACAGTATTAAAATATTGTCTTCCTTTGACCCTTGTACTCTCAAGGTCTTTCTATTGTAGCAAATCACCACTTCCCTCATTCAAGAGGTCTCCTCCATCATACTTTGTTCTCCTAGAGTACTCCTCTAGAATTTCGACATCTTCAAAAGGCTGTCCATCCTCTTCAAAACATTCCTTTGTTAGTGTTCCTTTTCCCAAGGTTAAATCCTTTGCATAGGGTTCCTCCTTCTTAACATCTTTTAGTAGATGTCATTCTTCCCTACTGTCTGTCTCAATAGTTTCCATGGCTATCTCCACTGTACCTATCATCATAGTGAATTGATGATCCTTTACTATGTTTTCAACTAACATAGTCTCTTCCTCAAGTTTGCATTCAGTCCCTTGCTATTTATCTTCTCTGAAGATATATTCAAATGGATGCTTTTCTCTTGCAATATTTGCCATCATACACAAACTATCAGTTTTAAAAATATAAGACCCTATGGTCTCACTTGATGGTTCAGCCATCATATCTTCTTACTATTCTAAATCATTCATATGATTCAGAAATTCTTTGATAATCTCTTCTTCAATCTCTTCAAGCCCTTCACTTGGTTGCTTGACATCTTCCTCCAGCTGTATATGAGATCTATCTATCTCATCTTTTCCTAGAACAGAATTTAAATTTTCCTAGTCTTCTTCCTTCTTCATGAAAATATCAGCCAATTGTCCTTCTTTACCTATTTCACCTGCATGCACACATAAACTTTCAGTTTTAAAATCATTAGACCCCTTGGCCTCACTTGAAGTTTCAATCTTCAAGTATTCATCTTCACTTTCTCCCTGAAATTATCCCTTTTCTGGTTCACAAATGGACTCTTCCATTTCTAACTCAACTTCCTTGTTTTTTTCCTTCAACCACCTTACTTGCTTTTGTTGTAGCCTTCTCTGCATCTCATGCTAGTCCACTTGCTTCTTCCTCAAGACCCAACCTAGTCTTTGTCTTTCCTCAAGCATTCTCCTTAATGCATTGAGTTGTTCTTTTAATTCAGAAACCTCTTTGTCAATTTCTTCTTGACTCATCCTCTTGCCATTTGCTTTGGCATCCTCCTTCTTATATCCTCTGTTTTGGCTTCTCTCTGAACCTCTGTTATGACTATCAATAGTCATCTTCTTCTCTTTTTTATTTATGAGCTCCTTTGCAACAAGCCTCTGCAACAGCTAGTCCTCCTGGCTGCAATCTTACCTCACTAAGCTCTCCTCACTTAGTCTTTTGGTAAGCATAGGTCCTCTATCTAGAACTTCCCCTTGAGAAACACCTTTGCTCCTTCTAGGCTTCTACAATCTCTCACTTCCTCTTGAGAACACTTCGGCTGTCCTCTCTATCCAATCTCTTGTTCGATTCTTTAGGTTCACTGCCACTTCTTCTTCAGAGTATTGTCCTTACTCTGTCTTCAAGAACACATCTGTTCTTCTCTCACAACTTCTCTTGCTATCACCTGTGCATTATAAAAACACATATTCTTAATTTAAAACATAACACATTACCTCACCTTCAAGATCTCAGCATGATCTTGTTTCACCCATTCTTCTACACTTTTAATGGATTTTCCTCTGTTCCTACTTACTCCAAGCCTTTGTTGGAATGCTACAATCTTCTGGAACTTCAAAAGTTCCCCTTACAGATTACAAATCTACTCTAATACCACTAATGGTGCAGGGTAAACACCTGCACATACCGATAGTATGCATCCATCAATGATGCATCCACAACTATCCCAGGTATTTAACTCTACAATGGAGTTAAATATTCAGACCTTAAATGATCATGGCCCATTCATCAGTTCTTATGCATAGGAACCCAATCACCCCACCTGAAATTTCTATCAGGATTTTATATGAACCCTTCAGAACCTTAGTCCAAGTCTTTACCTGCAGATATATAGTCCTCTCAACCTTTGGTTAAAAAATATATTATCGCTTAAATGCTTTATTGGCGCTCTTCCTTATAAAATCCCTATATACAGGGAAAATGATCCAAACACAACTTTCTCCGCCACTACACAGGTTTTGCACAAACCCCAAGGTTAACCCTCATCGCAATCGATATTTTCTTCCATCGCGGGCACACTACATGTAAAGTTACATCACCCCTCCAACTCCAATATTCAACTGTCGGAACCATTAACCCTATGTTTGAGTCTTAAAAGACTCAACAGCAATATTTTAGAAATACACAGGAATATGTTGAAATCCTGTTCCGAACCTTGATATAATGGACTTCAACTTCTTTAGGGCCGCATCTATAAAACATCGGGTCCATCTCTTTAAGCGCGATTATTGAGACCTTCGATCCACCCGAGCTCCGATCACCTGACATGTGTTAATTCCAATCACCGATCACTGATTATCATTGTCAGCAATATCACCACGTTGCAATCGCTCTATTCAAAGACCCATTTCGACCCAATGGTTTCTGCCGATGCGATTAAATCACATTCAATCATCTATGACATCTAACAACTGCTGAGCATCACTTTACACTTCTCTGATTATTCCTTTTACTTGGAATTTCTTCGCGTTTTCTCAAATTCTTCGGTGATTTGGTTCTTCTGAAGGTTCTGATCCTTCACTGCTTCTGTTGCGCCACTCTGATTTGAGCTTAGGTCTTCGAGCTCTCAGCTTCGATGTCTCTTCAGAGCTTCACTCTGCTGATCCAATTGAATTTTATGATCCCTTCGATTCTTCTAAATCGTTCTCCTCTCTCTGTATTCCACTTGGGTTCTATCTCGCCCAGTTCCTCAATGTCTCCTCTACATGTTCTGCAAAACTCTGTCTGTAACCCCCTGTCACAGAGCCTACGAGTTCACATACAAATCAGCACTTAAACATGCATTCAACTCTTTTTGACCATTCAAAAATAAATAGTGTATATATATATTATATAATATATATAAATATAATATATATATATATATATATATATATAAATAAATATAATTATTGAAGTAAAAGCAGGATTACATTCGAGACTCCTCCGTCTCCCTCACACACATAGGCTTGATTTCTACTATTCATGGCCTCTTCTCTCTACCCGTAGGCTTACATATATTTATATGGAAACTTTGGATTGGATTACTATGAAGGACCTGATCAATCCTCTAACAAAAGCCCTAAAGCCTACTACATGCATACATATGTGGCAGACTTTATCCACTCCATCTTTTCCATTGTTTTAAAATAGAAACGTTCCCTTATCAGCTCAATGGTCCACTTCTACTGTAATTAATTCCAAAATCTCTCTCTTGTTCCTTGAATCATGGAACTATATAAGAGTTGGATTTGACTTCTAACTCTTTGTCATTTATTCTCCACTCATGTTCTCATTTATTTGTTTTGAGAGAATTTACGTATTCTCTCATTATCTAATAAAATCACACTTAAAGGCCTAAATATTACATTGACTTGGAACTTAGGAAAACTATTTCCTAAAATGCATGACCCCCTATGTCTATTATTTACAACAATTTTCCTTGGGCTGAATGCTCCTGCATCACACTCCAAAAGTAGAAAATATTCATGATCTCCTGATCATGTGTCTTTTGGTCTTGGTCTTCCTGGATCCCATACTTTGTTCTGTAACTGTCCAGATGCCTTGTACCTTTGCTGCTGTTGTATTTCTGTTGTCTTTTGCTCCATTTTCTTCTTGTCAATTAGCTTCAACTTCTGATTGATCTTGCTTGATGTTGCTACCATTTTCCTTCATTTGGACTACTTCATCATCAGCTCCCACATTTCTTCAATTTCTATGTCCAACATATCTTTGGGTTGTTCCATATTATACTTTGTATTTCTGTCTCTTTCTCTTTGTTTCAGGTTATTGTTGTTGTCTTCTATGTTGATTTTTTCTTTTCTTGCTCCAATATTTGGTTTGCTTGCCCTTGCTTCAACGCTTGTTGTGTCTCCTATGCTGACTTCTCTTTTACTTGCTTTATTGACTGCCTCCCTATCATCCTTACCCTCTTTCATGATTAAATCATGACTGTTTAGCATTCTTTCTAGCAATTTAAGTTCTCTAATCCATGGATTGAATTCTTCCACAAAATCTCCTTCTTCGATCTTTATTTGGCTATTCACTTGTGCCAAATCTCCTCCAGCATTTGCAACAAAACCTACATTCAGAAAACACCTGTTAAAATTAAAAACATAAATATGTTGTGCCTTATTTTCCTTTGGCAAAAATTTAGTTTGTTGCTCTGTTTTCTCCTTCTCCTATGTCAGCACATTGGTATGCTGATTCAAATTCTCAATAAAATTCATGAGGCTATCAGTTAGTCTCTCCTCCACACCATCTATTTTGATGATGTCTTCCTGCTTGGGTTCATAGTAGTGAACTTCTCCCTCTTTAACCTACTGCTGGTTATCTTCACTTTGAAATTGTTTGATTCCATCATCAAAAAACCTCCGCTCAATCTCTCTGGCCACATACTCATACCCATTCATGCTTTTTAATGAACCTACAAACCAATTATTGCATCTTCCTATATCCATAGATACTTGAGACACATCTTATTCTTCAAAAACTGTAATTGCAGCTTCTATTCTACCATCAGGTTATCTCATCAGTTTCTCTAGTAGTTTAATTTCCTCTTCACACTTAGCAAGAACTTCATCATAATTCTCTCTTCTTCCAGCTTAATCCTTCACATGATTTGTTATAGTATTAAAATACTGTCTTCCTTTAACCCTTGTACTCTCAAGGTCTTTCTGTTGTAGCAAATCACTACTTCCCTCATTCAAGAGGTCCCCTCCATCATACATTTTTCTCCTAGAGTACTCCTCCAGACTTTCGACATCTTCAAAAGACTATCCATCCTCTTCAAAACACTCCTTTGTTAGTGTTCCTTTTCCAAAGGTTAAATCCTTTGCATAGGGTTCCTCCTTCTTAACATCTTTCAGTAGATGTCCTTCTTCCCTACTGTCTATCTCAATAGTTTCCATGGCTATCTCCACTGTGCCTATCATCATAGTGAATTGATGATCCTTTACTATGTTTTCAGCTAACATAGTCTCTTTCTCAAGTTTGCCTTCAGTCCCTTGCTATTTATCTTCTCTGAAGATATCTTCAAATGGCTACTTTTCTCCTAGAATATCTGCCATCACACACAAACTATCATTTTTAAAAATATAAGACCCTATGGTCTCACTTGATGGTTCAACCATCATATCTTCTTGTTGTTATAAATCATTCATATGATTCATAAATTATTTGATAATCTCTTATTTAATCTATTCAAGCCCTTCACTTGGTTGCTTGACATATTCCTCCAGTTGTATATGAGATCTATCTATCTCATCTTTTCCCAGAACATAATTTAGATTCTGAATTTAACAATGAAGATTTTAATACATCATTTCGATCAAAGCATTTTTCAAGAGGAATTAATCCCTTTAGAATATGATTATTTGATAACTGAATGATATCATGATAAAACAATATCTCTTTAAATTTCATATATGAATCAACAACATTTTATTTTATTTAATCATTGTTTTCTTCTTCAATATGTAAACCTGAAAATTCATCAATGGCTTGTAAGAAATTTTTTAACTGCTCATCATCTTCAAAGACTTGCCAATGTCTTAAATTGTTTGGGATGGAAGATATATACTTCACTTCAATATGATATTGTAATTGTAAAGGATCAAGTATTTTGAAAGAAGTTGCAGAAATTGGGAAGGAATCTACATGAATATTATCTTCTCTCGAAATTGCTAAAATATTGAAAGCTTGAAAATGATTTTCCACATAGTCCCATACTTCATTTCTATAAGCTATAAGTCTAGGATGCTTTGTTTGAAAGATATATTTTATTTGTTTTACTATCAATTATGAATCACCAAATACTACTAGGTTTTGTACCTTCAAATTTTTAGCTAATTCTAACCACAAAATTTGTAGAAATTTTGAATAATTTAACACATATTCAACAGAGATTATCCTGATCATGTACTATTGCGGAAAACATACACAATAAATAAGCTCCTCTACGTTGATCATCAATAACAATAAAACATCAAGAGCATTCACACATTAACACAGTATGTATCCCGGGGAAAGCATCTCGCTAAAAACCCCAACTATCTGTATATTAATGATTGAGTCATGTAACATTACAAAGTACAATGCTTATCACAAGCAATCCAGTACCAGCTCCACCTGTACAGCTCAGATCTGAATCGATCACTGGCTCAAATCTCTTCGCTGCTTGCCTGCCTCCGCTGCTCAATACCTGCACAAGAACCGATGATAATTCCAAGGCAGCCACGTCTTTCCTTGGCAAAATCACGTGAGAACAAGCTACAATGTGGGCAAACTCATTGGCATACTCAATCCCCTGATTTGTGCAAGATCTGGTGCACAACTATAGTCACAACTGATAGCAATCTCATTCTCTAACACCTGTCCCTGCTGAACTGAACATGCACTGACATGCAACTGAGTTAACTGATGTATTCATTAGTTGTATTATGAGTTAATAACTTGTGAATTAATTAATAACTAATTCACCCCACTCATCTCTAGTCTATTTGCCAATTAGACTAAATACAACCAGTTTAACAAAGCTAAACTGAACACAACTCCATCAACTGCACCTCCAGTCCACTAAACTCAACTCACTTGAGTTCTAAATGAAGTCATGCATGCAAATATTCAACTAACCCATAAGAACCACGTATTTCCTTCATGCAATTGCATGTGCCACATCCGTAGCTCGAACTGAAGTGCTCCAAGAGAATAAGGTTAAGTTTATAGTCCAAATATTATTGTGAGATAATAATATTTGACTTTTCTATATTTAGCCTGGCAGTCTAAAAATAGACTCCGCCCATATGTCTAAAAATAGAAGTCCATCTATTTTTACCAACATGACCAATCATCCACAAATAGCATCCTGCAACTCATAGACCATGATCCATATGTCTAAAAATAGACATTGTCTAAAAATAGACTTGCGCCAAAAATAGCCTGCGGGCCCACTTAGTGAAGGCGACTCTTTTCACTAAGCTCCATCATCTTGTTGCAATCTCAACAAGCATTTCTTGTTGCACACTTTTCAACAAGCCCTCCTTAACTTTAGGGGCTTGGCTGCTCAATACTGCAATTAATCAGCCACTTCACAAAATCTGCTCACTTTCCCCTTGAAATCATCTTTGGTGGGCCGTTGAACTCTGAGATGATGGTGGAGAACTCAAGGAAGGGGTCATTTAGTGCTGGAGACACCATTCCTATGAATCCTCAACCTTGTTCCTTCATATTTGGCTGTCAATTGGCTCATAAATGCTTGAACTTTCTTCAAAAGATGTCCAAAAATCTGCAATAAACACGTATTAGACTTTATGGTCAAGTGACTATTCTCATCCATTCAATTAACATAAATATATTCAAAAGCAAGCATAAAACTATGAATAATGGTGGATTAATTGAGAATAATAGGCAAAATCATCCCAATAAGTTACCCATTTTTGGGGCTCATCACCTTTTGCAGGTTCTAAAGCTACCACTATGCGCAGTGACTTTTTCTCAAAGATCATCTTGCGCTTCTTCAGATTTATCACTCCATTCATGTCAGTGGCCCAATCTATTCCCAATAGCACTAGGTAGGGATTACTGTCATCAACAATCTTTATTACTTCAAAATATGCTAGCACATATGCTTCTTCAATATCTACTGTGATTCCCTGGAATCTCACCATAGGTAGGATCTTTTGTTGGTTCGTCATTCATAGTTGGATAGGAGACCATTACAACGCAGGCCTACCCATGTGCTCCCATGTCTATTTTGGCAGGACGTTCCTATCCGATGCTAGATCCAGAATCACTTGGTCCATCTCATATTCCCCAATCTGCACGGTCAATCTCATCTCTCTTCCTATTCGTGTCATGTGCTTCCCAGGCTTCTGGACTACATGCAGTTCTCCTGGAGTGGTCCCAACGCATATAGTTATGAGTTCTTGCAGCTCCTCTAGTAGCCTTTGTTGCAACAGTGCATTCCATAGATGTGGTGTTGACAATGCTACAAACCATTCACAGTGTTTCCCATCTGTTAATGTCATGTTCGCTTCATGAATTATGCACTTTTATCTTTGACCCAACTCCCATGGGGTCTTGCATAGTAGCATTGTGATTTCCTTGAACCTAATGATCAATTGTGCCTTTGACTTTGGCATGCTAAATTATTTATTTAGTGGAGCTTGGATATCTGCGATCCCCATATTCAGATTGTCATTGGAATGCTTAATGTGCCAAGTTAGTGCACAATCCTACAGAGTGCTAACCAACGTTTCCTTCTTTATATTGTCATCTGCAACTCCCTATGCTTCCCATATAGCTTTTATCACGAACCAAAACCGGTCCAGATCTTCATTCCCTACTCCCTTAAATACTGGTAGTTTTATCACGCTTGCCATACTACTTCATGGTGGTGGCGAAGGTGGTATGGGTGAAGACAAGGGTGAAGACGGTGAAACTAGTAGTGGTGTGGGTGGGGGTAGTATGCGCAGAATTCTATGTCTTATCATATTGATTGCACTTCTTGGAGAGACCTTTCGAGCTCTTTTTTTCCCCCTCGCGGAGGTGAAATTAAGGGGCTAGTTTCTAGTTCTGTGCTACCTTCATTTCTGTAGATTCTCCCACATCATGTAGCCCCAAACATCAATTTATTCACATAACCTACTTTTCACATAGTAGCATTTTAATCCAAGTTTTTAAAGATTTAACATACTTACCTCGCAGTCCTTTGAGGAAGCGTTGTTCTGCCATGCTATAACTGACTGAAGTATCTACCGTGAATTCGGTGATGAATCCTCCTATGATTTAATTGACCAATTGATCGATAATGTGCACGATCTTATCTTTTGATGCTTCCAGTTTGCGCACCAATTCTAGAGTCCACATAATTGATTTGTCGAGTTTACACCTTCCTTGGCTATCTGCTAGCTTGGAGATCCACTCGTACAACTCAGTGGGAAAGGATGCAAAGAAAATTTTGTGGATATATAAATATAAGTAGCATTCTAACCAATCTTCCTTTGATAATCGCAGATTCCTATTTTCCTACGTCATGAACTAGTGAATCTTCCTATCCAGCCAATCTTCAATTCGTTTCTTTGTTGGATTCAAGTGGTACAACATGAAACATCTCTATTTAGATCCCGGTCCTGGCAACGAAACCATTTGTTGTCTTATTGGTGCCTGATCTAGGTTCAGAGTTAATTAGCCAAACAAATCCCAGAACTACTAGCCCTTTTCGCAATAGTCTGTGGAGCGTGGACTGAGGTCTTACCCGAAGTAGTATGGGAGGGTGCTAGAACCAGGTTTCGACACCCTTGAGATGTCTGAGAGGTTTGACTGGTCCCACTGTTTGTCCCTATGCACAGGTCACTCCGCACACTTCTCTATCCCGTACACCCTGATACACTACCTTCACGCAGTCCTAACCAGGGATTGTGGAGCTTCCACACTGCTAAAGCCATGCTCTGTGCTATTACCTGTGATCTTACTTATCTTCCTATACGAGTTAGTTACCTTCACGTACTTGGATGTCTTATGTTATAATTAGTTATACAAAACATTCAAATAAGTTTGTGCAGCATAAACAATAATATTTGCAAATTATACCCAATCATATATTAGAACAAAAAAATATGAACAGAAATATGGTAAACTTTCTCTTTATTGATTCTTCCAATGGTTACAGACTCGACCTGCCCTGCACGCTCAGCTGCAGGGGTCCATGCGCTCAACTACAGACTACTAGGCCTCTGCGCACTCAGCTGTAGAGCCTTCCCCTACTCTATGACCCAAAGACACACTTTACACTACTTCTCAATCCCTTAGACCTGTCTTGCTTCCCTATTCTATCCTTTCTATTAGTTATCTTATACACTTAGAGCCTCGCTCTATTTATACAATCCCATGGTTCACAGACCATGGGTAGGTCTATCCAGCAGACATTACATTACAAAAACTACGGAGAACAACCCTTTGACTCTATTATAATTTCGCACCCAGTGCCTGTAATTCGCAGAGCTTTTACAAAAATATTGAGTCAAAAATTGGTCTTTAAGCCCCAAAACCTACCTTGGGGAAATTCCATGCCCAACAAGAGGACTAACTCGCTTTTCACACAATAGCATTTTAATCCAAGTGTTTAAAGATTTAACGTACTTACCTCGCGGTCCGTTGAGGAAGCGTCGTTCTGCCTCGCTATAACTGGCTGAAGTATCTACCATGAATTCAGTGATGAATCCTCCTATGATTTGATCAACCAAGTGATCGACAATACGCACGATATTATCTTCTGATGCTTCCCTTTTTTGCACCAATTCTGGAGTCCACATAATTGATTTGTTGAGTTTACACCTTCCTTGGTTATCTGCTAGCTTGGCGATCCACTCGTACAACTCAGTGGGGAAGGATGCAAAGAAAATTTTGTGGATCACTGAATATAAGTAGTAGTCTAACCACTCTTCCTTTGATAGTCGCGGATTCCTATTTTCCTGCATCGTGAACTCATGAATCTTCCTATCCAACCAATCTTCAATTCCTTTCTTTGTTGGATTTGAGTGGTACGACATCATACATCTCTATTTAGATCTCGGTCCTGGCAATAGAACCATTTGTTGTCTTATTGGTGCTTGATCTAGGTTCGGAGTTAATTAGGCAAACAAATCCCGGTACTACTAGCCCTTTCAGCAACATTCCATGGAGCACGGACTAAGGTCTCACCCGAAGTAGTATGGGAGGGTGCTAGAACTAGGTTTCCACACCCTTGAGATGTCTGAGAGGTTTGACTGGTCCCCCTATTTTTCCCTATGCACAAGTTACTCCGCACACTTCTCTGTCCCTTACACCCTGATACACTACCTTCTTGCAGCCCTAACCAGGAATTGTGGAGCTTCCGCAGTGCTAGATCCACACTCTGTGCTATTACCTGTGATCTTACTTATCTTCCTATACTAGTTAGTTACCTCCACGTACTTGGATGTCTTATGTTATAATTAGTTATACAAAACATTCAAATAAGTTCGTGCAACATAAACAATAATATTTGCAAATTATACGTAATCATATATTAAAACAGAAAAAGATGCACAGAAATATGGTAAACTTTCTCTTTATTGATTCTTCCAACGGTTACAGACTCGACCTACCCTGCGCGCTCAGTTGTAGACTACTAGGCCTTTGCGCACTCAGCTGTAGAGCCTTCCCCTACTCTATGACCCGAAGACACACTTTACACTACTTCTCAATCCCTTAGACCCCTCTTGCTTCCCTATTCTATCTTTTCTATTAGTTATCTTATATACTTAGAGCCTCACTCTATTTATATAATCCCATGGTTCGCGGACCATGGGTAGGTCTATCCAGTGGACATTGAATTATAAAAACTACGGCGGACAACCCTATGACTCTATTATCATTTCGCGCCCCGCGGTGATAATTCACAGAGCTTTTACAAAAGATTTGATCAAAAATTGGGCTTTAAGCCGTAAAACCTACCTTGGGGCAATTCCATGCCCAACAAGAGGACTAGGCCATATCGATTATCAATGTTTGACATTTTCGAAGGTGACAAGCATTGGAAACTTCCGATCAGTGAATGTCAATTTTTTTAAGTAGTCTGGATTGGGGTTTCATTGTTAAATCATCGGGGAGGCCAAAAAGGAAAATACAAAGGAATTTATGGGAAAACTAGTGTAGTCAAGGCCTCTTTCTCTCTCCTCCATGTAGGACATGTTGAGGCATTCGGTACGTTCTGTTAAGGACATGTGGTTGCTAACATCAACATGACATGGTAGTATGGAAGGACACGTGGTAGGTGTTTTTGTTTATTTTGGATGGCCTAATGGGCCATATCTGGGTGACATGTGTCACTTATTAGAAAGTGCCACATGGCATGTGATGAATTCACATCAATGATCGATGATCAGAAATTTGCGATGGTTGGCACATTGGCCACATTGGAGAATTATTGATTAGAGTGCTCCAATATGAGGGCTAGCACAATATCGTGAAGTCTTAAGGAATAAAAGGTTAGGGCTAAATAGAGGGGCCTATTGAGAATCGACAATCGGTGATTTATGGTTGCTAGCATATGTGCAACAAGTGGAAATCCCTGATAAGAGGGCTCCATTGTTGATAAGCACTTGTGTGTGGAATAAACATGAAAGCAAAAGTGAAGGGCATAACAAAGGAAATATAGCCCCCAAAGGGGATTTGAAAGTCTTAGCGCCTTAGGGATGAGCCCTCAGTGACTGCCCTTGGTCTTATGGTGGAAGTTTGATGAGGATTAAATCAAAAGTGGCTAGACATAATCAAAGGTTGTTAATCAACTATTCCATAGTGTTACACCACTACATAACACTACGATGGAAAAACTTTTATATGATGGTACATAAAGCCATTAAAGATGTATGAATCAACAATTTTGGTTTTGAATACAAAATAGTAAATTTGATGGCATAAGGCCTCTTGCCCACACATTGTAAATGTAAATGAAGAACATAGACACCATGACGATGCACATCTAAATCTCTGTAAGCCATAAATATGCATGGGGAGTCTCTCTGAAATGTGTAAGGGGGATGAAATTAAATACAGAGAATGGAGAGTCATTAGTGAGACAAAGAAGTGATCATCGACCATTCTATGATTTTAATGCAGTGATAGAATAGGAGAAAGCATGAAACAATAAAAGAGTGGAGTTCCATGTCAGGGGTACATGCTTGGATAGAGTTGATGGTGACAGTGGCTACATTGAGCCAAGTGCAGCACTAGAACAAAAATCATAACCTCCATTGAGTTGTGGGGGAAGTGTGAGCATATGTTAGTGAGAGAAAAGAAGTGAGTGTGTGCATTTGAGTAGTGCATTGCAAGCATAGTTCTTAGGACAAGTTAGTGGAGAGCCCTAGACAGTGAAGGAAAAGCATAGATGAAGTGTCAAAGCCAAGTTCCTTTAGGAATATTTTACACACTAGAAGGTAGATCCATAAGGAATTATGAATAGGAAAGGGAGTCAAGAAGTTTACTCAAGTAGGATACCACTCTTTGATGGGGCCAACTATGCTTTTTGGAAAGTAAGAATGGAGGCACATCTTATGTCCCTGGGGTTAGATATTTGGACCTAAGTACTAGTAAATACAATGTCCCTAATATTCCCCCCACTAATGCAGATGGCAAGAAACTGTATCTAAGCAATGGTAAAGGCAAGCATACCATTATTGTTGGTATTAGTCAATCAGAACTTGTTAAATTTATCTATTGTAAGTCTTCTTATAAAATGTGGGAAAATCTTAAATAGTGTTATCAAGGGGATGACAAAGTTAAGAAAGTGAAACTTTGGACTTTCAGAATGAGGTTTGAAAGCTTGAAGATGACTAAGAATGAAATCATAGCACAATACTTCCTCAGATTTGATGAAGTAGTTAATATGATTAGAAGACTTGGTGAAGAAGTTAAGGGAGAGATGATCATTCGGAAAGTATTGAGATCTCTACCCATGAGATTTAAGGCCAAAATATCAACTATTGAAGCAATGCTTGACTTAAAGGATCTTAAGATGGATCAGCTACATCGTATACTCACAAGCTATGATATGAGAGTGGGAATGGAGAAATCTGAACCGAAGGAAGCGGCATCCAGAGTATCTAGTAAGGGAAAGGAGCACAATGTTCATCAAGGCTACTCTAGTAGTGAATATGATCAAGAGATGGATCAAGTAGCCAGAAAACTAAAGCGTGGCTCAGGTAAATATAAAGGGAAGTTTCCCTTTAAGTGTTTTGGTTGTGGAAGAGTTGGATTGTAACACCCCCTCCTCCCAGGTCCACCCAAGAAACCAACCATTTGGTGTAAACATGTGATGAGAGAGGTCATTGTAAGGGATTCAATCTCCTTGGTGACCTTAAGGAAATAGAATCTATGGAACACATCAAACAAACCCATCCACATAACAAACAAAACTCTTAGGGGACCTGTCAGCCACTAAGACATCTTGTCCTTGAGTCCCACTAAGGACTTAAGCCTTTTAACCCAAAGTTTCTCTTATGTTATAGGAAAGATAATGAACAAAATCCAAAATCGCTCTTACAAGTCTATGTTCTAGCATCCCTAGACTCTTTTTAGCAGACCTATGCTAGTGACCCCAAGATTTGAGCCACTTTTCTAGCTTAGAATCTTGACCTCTTCCTAGAACTTGTTATAACCTCCATAATCAATCAAAGGCGTGATGAAAAGATAAAAAAATAAAAAATCAACCTCAGGACTAAGCCTGAGCATCCCCAATCGAGATTGACATTCTGTCAAACGCTTGACATCAATGCAACCTACAGGTCTAGGATATAAGACAAAGCATTAATCATTGAAAGAACTTATGAAACATAACCAGAATGATCACCTCCTTCTCCATTGAACTGTTATATCATTAATTAGGTCTTTAAATTTTGAATATTGTAATGTAATGTAAATTTGTGTTGACCTACCCATGGTCTGTGGACCATGGGATTGTATAAATAAAGCGAGGCTCTAAGTGTAAAAGGGAGGTAATGAGAGATAAAATAGTGAAGGCATGGTTCAGGGTTAGAGTTGGATATGAAGAGTACTAGGTCATAGTAGTAGGAAGAGGCTCTACAGGTGAGTGCGTAGAGGCTTAGAAGAGTCCGCAGATGAGTGCGTGGACCCTTGCAGCTAAGTGCACAAGATGGAGTCGAGTCTATAATTGGGATTGAAAATTAATAGAGAGAAGTTTACTCTGAGCACTTGTTCTTGAATTCATATTTTGATGTTATGCATTACTTTTACTTTGTTTATTTACTGTACACAATTGATAAATACTTGTACGAATGCTTATATATTAAAATAATCTAAGTAATAAGCTAACAGAGCCTAATTATGGAAGACTTGGGTAAATAACATAGGTCACGCTGCATCTAGAACTGCACGAAGACAGTATCGCAGGGTGTGGGGTGCTCGTTGGTGTGCGTAGCATAGTAAGTGCGAAGGTTGGAACACATACCAATTACCTCATATTAGACATCCCTAGGGTGTGGAAACCTAGTTCTAGCACCCTCCCATACTACTTTCAGTGAGACCTTGGTCCACTCTCCATGGAATGTTGCCGAAAGGGCCAATAGTACTGGTATTTTCTTGGCTAAATCACTTTTGAACCTAGGTTAGGCCCCGAACACTCTTGTATCATTGATCCTAGTTACGTGTCAGTCTCAATCGGCAGTTTCAAAGATTGTCTATGCTAGTTCTTCTATCCTGTTAGTCAGTGGCCAGATTGTGCCACCACTTAGGGGCAAAACCTGAATGTCTCTATGGTGTCAGGTGCCACTAATGTGAGTGACTCACAAGCTCACATGGTTGGTATAACGTAGTCCTCTTCTAGTATTATTTACAACCCTATTGAGCCCACTGGATCAAGCAATGTCCAGTACCAATAGGTTGAAAATCCTGGTGGTCCGTTTGGATCGACCAATGTTCAGTATCAACAGCCCTATGGGGCTCAAGTCCAATACCAAAATCCTTACGTTCCATATGCTCCTCAAGGATTGGTTAATCAACCTTACACTGTCCAACCTGGGTAGTACATCTAGCCTGGCTACAACCAAATTCAGTTCAATAATTTCCTGGGCATTGTTCAAGTACCCTTGCAACAACAAGGACAACTTTTGCAACAGAAAGGCAAACCTTTGTCGCGGTAAGGGCTTTCTGTGCAATAGCAAGGGAAGATTATCCCACAACAAGGTCACCTACAACAACCACACGGTCAGTCCTTGCAACAGTTGCAACAGGTTGTGTAGCAGGAGATGCAATATGCTCTGCATACCTCTCAACCCATACACTCGTAGAGCCAACCTCTGTAGCCTCAGGGACAAATTTTGCAACCACAAAGTCAGCCCTTGCAACAACAAAACCAACATGGGCAACAACAACCCTTGTATACATATCAGCAAGGCCAACCCTTGCAGAGACAGGGTCAAGGTCAAATCCCGCAGTAGCAAGTACATAATCCTTTTGTCCAGGGTCAACAGGTTCAGAATCCTGCCGGCCAAAGGCACTAGGTACAAAACACCTACGTCCAAGGGAAACAAGTGTATCAACCATATGCCCAAGGACTACAGGTCCAAAACCCTCTTTTTCAGGGACAACAGGCCCAACAACCCTATGTTTTAGGACAATAGGTCTCATACCCACATGTACAAGGTCAACAGGCTTAGCAACATTTTAACCCATATGTTTCCTATCAACAACCTGTGCATGGACATTTTCAAGGTATTCAAGGTCTGAATCCTCCCTTTGATTAGGGTAATCTGCAATGGGGGCAACCTCAGATGCCATATGGACAAAATACCCCATTGTGGGGCCAAAATCCTTACCAACAGGGATGGTCTCCTCCTTATGGGCCCACCTATCGACCTCCTATGCCTTTTAACACTCAATTACCTTTCTTGGCTACACTTGAGTTGCTAGATGTATCACATCTTATGAATGATCCGATTCTTCATTCACCGTACTGGCCTCCAGTGTCGTCCAAGATAACAAGTGATTGCCCAAAGTTCGATGAAAAAGCTAAAGAATATCCTCAGGCCCATGTGATGATATATCACCTCTGGTGCTCGTCGAACTCATATGTGAACAATTCCATTCATCTTCGTCTTTTCCAATGATCCCTCACAAGTGCCGCAGCAAAATGTTACATCGAGCTACCTCAAAGTACTGTCCATGAATTCAATTTGTTAGCCATGGCTTTCCTCATGCATTTCCAGTTACCATTTCGTTATGAAACTGGCACCTATTTGCTCACATCGCTTAATCAAGACACTGCAATGCACATCTCTGATCATATCCATGAATGGAGATGTAGATATAACTTGATCAAGTTCAAGATTGTTGATCAGTTGCTCACTGAGTGGTTTACTAAATTATTTGTAGCCCCAATTTCTCACGATATAACTATGGATGGATGCATTGCTGAAGAGAAAGCCATTGCCCATGCCCAATACTTGGATTTGGTTTACTCTCAGTTTGGTATCTTATACAAATTGTTACCCAATGCTCTACGGTGATCATATGATCCTGCAACATCAAAGTCACCAGTTTTTCCTCCCGCTGATGGAGTTATTGGTTCAGTATCCCAGACCCCCGCTAAAAATTCTTCCAAATAGAAGTCAGTCTCGAATATTTCTCCTAATAATTCATCTCAAAATCCACTAGGCCCTGGTAAAACATCAGAGGTCCACGTTGTCCAGTCTACCACAATGAACAAATCCTCAAAAGAAAAAAAGAAAGGCAAAGGAAAAGATAAAGCCGATGCCCTGAAATAGGGTCCTCCCAAATCATCTACTGGCGAATCTTCACAATGAAAAACTAAGTATCCCTACCTCATTTGCGAGGAGGATCATTATACTAAGGATTGTCCACGATGATCCAAAGTTAGTCGCCTGCTCAAAGGGACCCCTGCTATCCTTAAAGAGCCATTTTCATCTCAACAGACTCAAATGGTAGACCAACCCTAATCTGCTTCCTCTGGATCTCACATGTTCATGATGAGCATGCCCATTAATGTGGCTACCCAATCGAAAGATTATCAAACTACAGCTTTGACTCCTGGGAAAGAAAAAGAAGCTTCTCCTTCTTTTTCCACCCTGAGTTTTGGCCCTCTACAAATCGAGCGCCCTAACCTTGATTTCACTACTCAGCTACCCTCTCGAGGTGTGCTACGAAAATCCTCTTTAATCCCAATGCACGAGATGCTCAACACTATAATATTGTTGAGGATTTGGCTCAGGCATCGTCAACAATGTCGGTTCTCAAGGTACTCCAAATCTTCCCTTCATAGCATAAATCTTTATTGTTGGCTATCGAGGGCATCGATCCCACCAATTCTAATTTGATCTATTTTGATCTGGAGAACCATGTTCCATGGCTCCCTCATTAGATTTCCTTTCTTATTTAGGTAATCATTAACAACAAGACCATCCACCACATTGTCATAGATGAAGGTTCTTCCACCTGTATCATGTCAATTGCATGTTTGAAGGCTATTGGTTCCCCTAAGCTGACCTAGTCTCCAAACACTTCGGAAGCTTTCGATGGGTAAAATTCAAGACCCTTTGGAATCCTACCTAACCTTTCCATCACCTTGGAAGGAAATATAGTGCAAGTCGAAGTAGAGATTGTTGACGCTAATCTTAATTATAATCTTCTACGTGGCTGAAGTTGGACACATGCCATGCATGCTGTGGCCTCCTCTTTATTTTGCGTCATCCATTTTCCCCATCAATGGAATATTGTCACCACCGATCAGCTGTCTTTCCTTGCCTCTTCCTCCTCGTATGGCAACGTTCCATAAGTTAAGCACTCTGGTGCTCCCTATGAGAGTGTGGGGGAAGGTCTCTTCAAAGGCTCTCCCTTAATGGGAATTTTTTCACTCCCACCTCCTCATGTTTCCTTTGTCAACATGGTCTCGGTCGAATTTCATCCTTGGGTCATACCTACACCATATCTTTTTGATGCTTGGGGTGAGGTCATACCGCTTAGTCTCACTGAAGTCAATTACATGGAAATTGTTTCGGCTTCAAACTTTTCACCCTCTAATTCTCATAGGCCGAAGACCTCTCTCGATGTGTATTCTCAATCCCCCTGGCTAGGCGCTTTAGAATCACCTGATCCCTTAGTCAAGACATTACTCATTGATGAAGGTATCATGGAAATCATGTCTCTCAAGGAACCACCATGGATCGATACCCATCATCGCTCTTCATTCCTTCCTCACTCGACAATCATGTCTACCTCTTTCAAAGAGTCCTCTTCTCCATTTCCGCCACTGACTATTACTCATGAAGTATAGTCAGAAGGAAATTTGGGTAATATTACCCAAATGATACATATTGACATTTCTATCAAACCTGGTGTCATTGAACATGTTCATATTGGGGTATCTTGTTCTACGTATGATTTCAAGACATATGCTCATTTATTTTAGGAAATTCGTGATGTGTTTGAATGGTCTTATGAAGAAATGCTTAGCGTTGATCCTAGCATTGTGGTGCATGAAATACCAACGTATCTGCACATGAAGCCCATTCGCCAACTTCTTCGCTTGGCGCATCCTAGGAAGGCCACTGCTATTAAGGGTGAATTTGAAAATCTTCTCAAAGTTGGGTTCATCTATCCCATCCCCCTTACAGACTAGGTGTCTAATATTGTCTCAGTGAATAAAAAACAAGGCACAATTCGCATTTGCGTGGCTTATTGAGACCTTAATCATGTCTGTCCTAAATACAACTATCCTACTCCCTTAATTGATCAGATCATTGGTGAATGTGTCGGGAGCAAGATCTTTTCTTTTATGGATAGTTTTTCTGGTTATAACCAAATCAATATCGCACCAGGACCAAAAGAAGACAACCTTTATCTGTGATGGGGTAAATTTGCGTACAAGTAGCTCCCTTTCAGCCTCAAAAATACTAGAGCCACATTTCAACGGGCAATGTCCTATGTGTTTCATGATATTCACAACATTGTCCAGCGTTACTTGGATGACCTTCCTGCCCATTCTTGTAAGTGCCAAGATCACCCAGACCATCTTCGGTAAATTTTTCTACGTTGCAGATACTATAACATTCAGTTAAATCCACACAAATATGTTTTCTGTGTGGAATCAGGATGACTCCTCAGCTTCATCATCTCCAAGGATGGAACTCACCTAGATCCATTAAAAGTCGAGGCCATTGTAAATTTACCCCCTCCATCTTCACTGCACCAACTCTAGAGCCTACAAGGAAAGGCCAAATTTCTCCATCGTTTTATACCCAACTATGGGGGCTAGCTACAAGATTTACTTGGTTGCTTAAACAAGGAACACCCTTTGCATGGGATGAGGTGGCCCAAAAATATTTTGATGATCTTAAGGCCATCCTCATAAATGGTCCTTTGTTGCATCCACTAGACTATTATCAAGATCACTTCCTTTACCTAGTCGTAGCCCCCAGCACCATCGCTATGGTGTTGGTTCAAGATGACAACGAAGGAAATGAACATGTGATCTACTACCTTAGCCAGAATCTCCTTGACACTAAAACACATTATGTACATGTTGAGAAGTTGGCTTTGGCTATCGCTTAGGTTGTGTAGTGTTTTTGACACTACATTCTTTTATGCACAGCTACAATGATTTTTGAATGCAACCCTATGACCTATATCCTGATTCGTCAGTTGGTAGGGGTCAAGTATTATAAATGGATTGTTATCTTGCAGGAATTTTATTTGGTCTTCTCTATAGCCAAATCTAAGAAGTTACTCATTTTCGCTGAATTTGATTTGTTCCCTTCCCTCCAAATCTCTCCCTACTGGTGCAGATGAACAACTCCCAAATGAGACCCTTTTCCTGAATAGCACCCTTGATCCATGGTACAGTGATATCATCATGTATCTCTAAACCTCCACATTCCAGTTTGTGTTGACCAAGGATGATTGTTGAAGCATTTAGCATCATTCCCAACCCTACCATATTATTGGCGATACTTTATACTGTGTCAGTATCGATTATGTTCTTTTCCAAGGCCTCACTATCGAGGAAGTTGAAAGAGATCCCAATGATTGCCACTCAGGGGCATGTGGTGCTCATATGTCTGGTTATGCTACAGCTCATAAAATCCTTCGCACTGATTACTTCTGGCTGTCTATCTTCAAAGACTATATTCTTGTTGTCTGCAAGTGTCACAAATGCCAAATTTACCAATGCAAGATGCCCACCTCACCTGCTCACTTACACTCCGTCATTACTGTTGGTCCCTTTTCCAAATGGGGCATCAATTATATGACATGTAACCCTCATTTAGCCAGGGGGCATGGCTATATTATCGTCGTTGTGGATTATTTCACCAAATGGGCCGAAGCAATGCCTACATATTCAACAGATGGCAAGATCGTGACTCAATTTTTTTTTAACCATGTTATTTACAGGTTCAGTGTACCCCAAGCCATTGTCACAGACCATAGCTCCCATTTCAAAGATAACATGATGGTAAAACTGATATCTGCATTAGACTTGCGCCACGATGGCTCGACCCCGTATTATCCTTAGGCCAACGGCCAAGTTGAAGCCATGAATAAGGTTTTGGTCACCATGCTTCAGTGTACTATTGGGATGCACAATTGAAATTGGCATCTCATGCTCTTTTCAACTCTGTGGGCCTATCGAACTTCAACCAAAGATGCAACTAGGTTCACACCATTCCAACTGGTCTATGGTCTTGAAGCAACGTTGCCAATCGAATGTGAGATTCATTCACTCAAGCTAGCTATTGAAATCCTCCCCGAAACATAACCTCAAGAAGAATGCCTCTTATATTTATAATGACTAGATGAGACTCACCGTTGGAGAGGTAAATCCCCTCTACGGATAGAGGTGATCCCTACTAGCCCAGAACGGGTCTAGCAACAATCAAACAATGCTATCACGCAAGTTCCTAATTGC
>APFE031662994.1:0-12743 GCA_000404065.3 Pinus taeda | reverse complement strand
TCTTTCTCCAAACTTTTCGAATATAAGGGATATTGGGCGATTTAAAGAGGCCACAATTTCGCTTGTTTTAAGGAGGTAGGTTCCCACGCCGGTTGACGATGAATTTGTAGGACCATTAAACCTAGCCCACAGACCAACTTTGACTGGCTCGTTCTCCCTCATATGAGCTCGGATTGACGAACCGTTCACACCACCGCAATCAGGACGGCAAGATCTATGCTCTGGTCCCAGTTCGAAAGCATTCTGATCACTTTGATCTTTGAGCTTCCATAAGCCCTATTTGTCCTATGTGAGTCCTTGGAGCCACCTAGATCAATCTTCTCCACTGAGGAGATTTTGGTCCTCCAAAAACATGAAAAATAATTTGCAACTTCTTTGTACCTTGTCTGCATCACAAGTGTTCTGAAAAGGTCTTGCTTCCATCTCCTTCTCCTTTGTTCTTCGGAGCCTTAAGTGATAAGTCGATACCTGCAACCTCCGCAACCTATAATACATAGTTTTGAAAATTACATGCTTGACTTACATGACCAACTAATGACCCAAGCATCCCATACTTTCCATGAGTTTATAACACATACTCAGTGGTCAAGCTTACATCAAGATGGACACAATACCCCAGCCACGAGAACAATTCCAACATATCATTGTTGCTCCAACAAGTGATGGAAAACACATCGCTGCAACACATGATTTACAAATATAAAGCCAAACACTACTTTTGCTTTGAAAATTGATGGAGACACAACATCACTTCCACAGTTTAACATGCAACACAAAATAAGACCAGACATCATTGTTGCTTAACAAGTGATGGAACACACATCATCACTTTTACATCTTAAAATGCAACAAATTATTTACAAAATCACGACCATGACAAGCTAACATATCTAGAAACCATTTTTCACTTATTACTGTGAATGGGTCACCCTCCTGTGGTGGTTTTGCTTGTCGAATAATTGTTTCACGTGGTTCATGTACCGACACTTTGTCTTTAAGGCACTGTTCTAGATGGAGCCTCCAATAAGTGTCTCTTTGATGGCCACCTTTGTTGCAATGACTGCAATACATCTTCTTCCTCCAGATTTGCTTAACATGTTGTTGGGAGGGTCTTTCGCGCGTCATCCTTTTCCGTGCTACTATTCTTTTCCAACACTTAAAAAATGTATGGTTATGTAATCCACAAAAGGTACATGTTTCTTGATGCCTTGATTTATGTCCATTATTAATAACATGATTGTAATCGAAATGAACATTCGCATATTGATATTTGTTATACCTTTCCTTGTTGTCTCTGATGTGATTATGGCGATAAGAGCTTGCCTCAACTCTTTCCCTGCAATGGGCATTGCCATGGGATGATGGGGATATGTTCCCATCATTCTCTTTCCTTGACGATTTCGACAATGTCTCAGATGAATCTGACACCTTCGAGCATTCTCCTTCGATGTATCCCAAGCCACCAAATCTAGGTCTCTGCTCAACCTCGAATGGTTGAGTTATGCCTTGGTTATTAACACCAAGTTCTTTTTCCTCCTTGTACCTCATCTTGGTAAGGAGCCTCATGTTTGTCCCTGTGATTGGTATCTCCACATCTCCAATAGAAATCATACTATGTGAAGATGAAACCGAAAGGAAATCAACATCTTTTACCTCCTTTGTCGATTTGGAAAGAACTGATGAGGGCATCTCATCATCTGTTGTTGGTGGTTCGCTAGTTATCGTGGCGCATTCCCCAACTTCGTTTCTGACATACCCAAATCCTACCTTTCGGGGTAATTCTTTTACTTTAATGGGTTTGACAATGCCTTGGCCATTAATGCCCAGGCCTTTTCCTTCATTTTTCTTCAACAATTTGGAGCCAATTCGTATGGTATGATTTTCAAAAATAGTGAAATCATCATCAGGAAACATACATGAAGATAGAGAACTACCTTTTACGTCACATGGGTCATGTTGCGGCTTTTCCAAGGCCTCGTCCTTAGCTTGCAGTTGTCGTAGAAAATTATGTTCTCCTCTTTCTCTTCATGTAAAAGCACCTTCAATTCAACATTCTCTGTTTGAAGATTCTGGTTGTTGTGCTTCAGTTCTTCCAAGGCCTCTTTCATGGCTCGCAACTGAAGCTGCAATCACTCCTTTTCCTCTGTCTCTTTTTGTAGAGCTTCATACATCATTTCCACCCTTTTGGAAATTCTGAGCATGGTCTCGTACATCGCTTTTTCATCCTCTTTTTCTGCACGTTCCATTGGTCACGCTTGCAATTCACATCCACGCAAAGACCACTTTGATACTAAACTTGATCCGAGTTGACCCAACTCCCGGATTTAACCAAGATCTTTTACTTTCGTGATGTGATTATAATTGCGTTTAAAATAGCATAATTGAACATAAATGTATGCTGTAAAGAAGAAGGAACGTGACAATCATCAAAAACATAAAATAACAAGACGTTGATAACGGAGTTCATCTAGGAGGGACTACGTCTCCAGGCCCCGGTGTCAAGATGGTGTAGGCCACTGCATTAAGTGTTGTCAATAGTGATGATGTACATAGGTGGTGACGTCGCTATCATACAAGGAAAATTCCCTCATGCAATAGGGGCTCCAAGAGATGTTCCACTGCAGGAACTCTCATTCAAAAATGACTCATATCAGTATGACCTAGACTCATGCATGATGACCTAAACTCATGCATGATGATAATGAGCATCCCGCCAACATGGCATAAAAGGGATCTCAATGCAAACATACATGGCGACACATGAGTATCCCGTCAACATAAACAAAGGGATCTCAAACAAAAACAAGATGAATCATGACAACAAGTACACCCCACATATGATTCCGCATCACATCAAGCAGGAATCATGAAACCAGTAAGAAAACAAGATCCCACATCAAACATCAAACAGGGATTGGTGCAGCATAATGCATAGCAAAAAGAAGTACATGAACACACTGCATATACCTCACATCCTGGGGCTATCTGAAGAAAAGGATGTCAAACTACTGAAGCTGGCCATACCATCAATCTCCTGGTGTCGAATCTCATAGAAATGGTTGTTCGCACATGAATTTTGACACCTGTACTCCAATTTGAAAAGTGGCCGAAAAATGAAATGAGAAAATGGAAAATCTAAATGCACCATCAGATTTGTGGCGTCGAATAAGGTAAAATAAACTGTCAAATTTATGAATTCTGAGAAAGTGGAAATCTGGGGCTTAAGTAATCTTTTAGATTCCCCCTATATTCCTCAAAGATTCCCTCTTCCAGGTCATCTGAAGATCTGTTGCTCAGATCAAGAAACTGATTGCACCATCAGGTTCGTGTCACTAGGAAGTGTAAGATCAACATAAAATTTGTCCAATTTGGACACTGACAAAATTTCACCCTGCTGGAAATTGGCTCAATCATGGTTCCACCTATGTTTCTCCAGGATCATGGTTCCACTTGCAAAAATTAATAAAAAAATTCATGTCTCGAAAACTGTGCCACATCCTGCATTTTTTCCCTGAGCGCACTATGGAAATGAGTTTCAATATAAGTTCCTTGGCGAATAAATCAATGAATACGTTGTTGGCTTATTGGTTAAGTCGACATATTAGGCATGCGAAGGTCGGGGGATCAAATCCTGATCCCTCCAAAATTACACGCATTTTTTTTGGGCGCATTGTATGAGGGCGCATTAAATAGCGGAGGTTAAAGTTTGGTTGGCGTATTAATTCGTTTTTGGGTTGGTGGTATTATATGGAGCTGTTACATTTTAAATGGATGTTGTATAATATGGTGGTGTATGAGGGTGCGCGAGAGGCAAGCCGACCACCCCGGCCACGCGGGTTCAAGCCCCACGATCCTCGGTTCATACATGGCACATGTTTTTAGTATGGTGGGGCGTGGGTTGGGTCCACTGAAGGTGGCTCGCTCACAACCAAAATGTGTTATATTTAATGCGGGAGTTGGTTGGAGGGCTTGGTGAGGTAATGGCCGCTGAGCCACATTTAAACTTAAATTATGTTATGTGGTTGCGGGAGGGCCGGCAGGGGTCATGGCCTGTCGGCCCCATAAAAATTTTGATTTTTATTGTAATATAGTTTGGGGTGGCGGGGGTGGTGGCCCGCCACCTCATTTGTGGCCCACCACCTCATATATATATATACATATTATAATAATGTATTTTTCCAAACTTTCCCAATATAAGGGGTATTGGGCGATTTAAAGAGGCCACAATTTCGCTTGTTTTCGGGAGCCAGGTTCCCATGCTGGTTGACGGTGAATTTGTAGGACCATTAAACCTGGACCACAACCCAACTTTAATCAAAACTTTGACTGGATCGTTCTCCCTCATACAAGCTTGGATTGATGAATCGTTCACACTGTTATGATGAGGACGACAAGATCTACGCTCTGGTCCCGATTCGAAAGCATTTTGATCACTTTGACTTTTGAGATTTCATAAGCCTTCTTTGTCCTGTGTGAGTCCCTGGAGCCACCTAGATCAGCAAGTGCGTCAACTTAGAGTTAGTAATGATTTCTTGCTCGTTGCAACTTGTTTTCCATTGTGCTTTAAACACTTGTGTAGGTCGATGGTTTCAAGGCCCACTCAAAGACACATTCTTTTGGCCCCCTTTTATTCTTCCTCCCTCGGACCTTCCCCCCTAATCTGTCTTCCCTCTACCATAATTAGCTCTGGTTGTCTGTCCTGCCATCGTACTACGATGTTTTTCTTGGGATCATCCACCATCGTTGTTGTGCCACCTTTCAATGTCACTATCTAGATTTTCCTAATTCCACTTATGGTTTTAGCAAATGCTTTTTATATGTTTCCTTGATGTTGTCTTTTGGTGGACACCATCTTTGGTTGGCTATGTTTTTATCCCCCATACCATGTGTGGAAATTTCATCGTTTCCTCTTTGAAGGTACCTACGATGATGGTTTTAATAGGCATAGCCCTTACCTGGCGTGGCTCTTCCCCTGTCCTTTTTTCTTTCTCTATCTTCCTTTTTTTTGTTCCCCCATTCCCCATGCCTCGTCGGAGGGCACGAGTTCGAAGGGGTGCTTTATTCTACCAAGAGAGGGCCCACAGGGGAAACAACCACATGCACCATCGGTTGGAGGACTTTGCATCAAGTTACCATGAACTCACTCCAAGTCATATCCAAGATCAACTCACATGTGCTAAATAAGAAGATTCTTTGTAAAGACATCCCCTCTCTGACATGGAGGTTCTCACCGAATGGACCGCATGGGTTCTAGACATAAGTCACAAAAGAGGTTGTTTTAACCAATACATGCAAACAACGGATCTTAATTGGAAGATGAAAATTATTCTAGGTTGCACACTCCTGGATAGACATGAGCATCAAACAAATATTCTCCACTCCCTTGAGCACCTACAGTAGCACTTGAGGGACTTGGGTCAGAGAATGGAGAGAATCGAATAGCATCTTGGTATCTGCCCCTCAACAGGGAAACCATATGAGGGCTCTGAGGAACACATCTATGTTACAGGTTTTAAGTCAAATTTCTTTCCCTAGATATTGATTATGTCTATGTGTTATGCTCCCTATGTTGTATACTTTGTGTTGCAACGATGTTTTGGACAGTGTGTATGTTTTTCTATGTTTACTTTTGGATCACCTAGTACTCAGATGACCCTGTCCTCCTTGCAGAGAGTAAATTTTTAGATATTGTCAGGTCTCCCTAGTGAGATACTAATTTAAGAAGTTTCATTTTCTCTTGTATTCTCTTGTTTTTGAAGGAATATAACTATTTATAAACTAGGGAACATATTGTAATTAAGTACTCAACCATTCAAGTCAAAGGATCTTAGCTTAAGTGGTTTGGTGAATAATTTGTTTCCCCATATGCATGGGTTCAAGTCTTAGAGACACGTTGTAAATGGCTTGCTTGTGGCATTTAAGAAATAATTGTATCTAGTGTAATAGAGGTAGTCGATCTTTCAAAGTTGCCAATTTTGTAGAACATCTCGTGTTGGTTTAAAAACAAAGTACTCAATTGCTCAAGATAGATCATCGGGCTTATACATATAAGAGTCACAAATGTGGTTTGTAAGGTGATGATCTAAATGTCTCTCTATTTTTTCTACACAACTATCATCAATGGTTATGCGCAATGGATCTTGTGGAGAATAATTCTTCTCTATTCAATACCATTTGTAATCTTATTATAATAGGAATTAGGTATTATTATTCATTATAAAACTTTCTATCATGGAAATGTTTCCCTCTTGATAGCAAAATCAATTATTTTTTTTTGGTTAGAGTTAGGGTTCCTCAAGGTTGGGGATACTAATTTCTTTTGGCTTGTCTATTATGAAATAATTGAGATTTTTTTTAAATACCCATAGAAATCCCTACCTCTTAAATGAAATCTATATTTTAATATAGGGTTTTATTGAAATCATTCAACAATGTAAAATTCATCTTCCATAGTGAGTAAAATCTTAGGTTCAAAAATTGTAATTGGAAGTTAACCTTAGAGCATTGTCTTCACTTTTGAACTACCGGGATGATTACTTTGTCAATTTATGTCACATGAACTCTAATATGTAATGAAAATAACCTATATGATCAACGAAGATCCCTACATAATATGCATCGTAGTCAGAAGTTGTAAATTTTTCAAAACAATTATAATGTTGGATTTAGAGGCCAAGCTTCAAATTAAGGTCTAAATCCCCAGATCCTATGAATAATCAAGTGGAGGCATCAAAGGCTACTCCAAACTCCCACTCTAAGTATATATACCAATGATATGGATCGCTCCCTTTAACTCTAATGTAAAGACCATGATTATCAAATTTAGATTCTCATCACTTGCTTCAACCCACTTGTGTCTAAATGGCTTTGACTTTAGTTTAACAAGTTAAACTTCATTTGCCATGTTTATTGCATATAGTTTTTCATTAATCACTATAACCCACCTATTTATGAATTTAACCTACCTCGTATGAATCTAACTCACTTTCACTTATTAAGAAGAATTTCGGCGTAAATCAAGTATGGTTGCCTCTAGCTCTCACATTAGTTTTGTTTAGCCTTGATATATTGGTCATGGTTAACCCATAGCTTTATTAGTTTAATGCATCTATATTTCAGCTTCATCAAGTATATTAACCTAGTGATTTATTCAACCCGCACATATTTTCTCTGCCTCCTTAATTTAGCCCACCTATGCCTGCTTACTGTGTGCACTTATTTATCCAATCAATTGGCCTATTTATGAGATTAAAACTCCATCATTGAATGTGTATTAGCTCATTAAACACGACTTGTTTTTATGTTTAATTAGTTTTAATTTTTTTATTATCTAATTTAATGTTGGATTAAGTCTTATGTTTTAAGATGGATATAGATTTTCATAATAAAGAAAGAAAATACAAAGTTGTCGGAACACATTCCTTCATCTTTTTAAGGCTACTAAGTCCTATATTTTAAGATGGATACTAATTTCATTGGCATGTGAGAAACATTAGAGCACATACAACTATATCAAGCTAGGAAAGCATGACAGTTTAACCTCCATGAAGATAAAAATATATAATCTAGTTCCATTGGAAAATTTTCCTTATCTATCAAAATAAAGATAGATACATAAGAAGGCTTCTATAGGAACAAAAAGTATATCCTAAAGATACTTATGTGAATGCAATAGTGGTAAATCATGACTTCATTGAATGTTGTTATAGGGTTGGACCCTTGGAAGGTCTTTCACAAGTTCAGTAGCGGTGCCCAGGTTCATTAGTTGTTGCAGTACCTAGTATCCTCAAACTCAAACTCAATGCCAACATAATGTGGGGTATTAAATGGATGATGATCTCCATGATCATCATTTAAACCCGTAATATCTTGATGTACTTATCTTGATATACTCACATTTTCATTTCAATCTCTAATAATTGAAAAACCAGTACAAAAAAATTTGTGTGTGTGCTCATGTTCTTAGTTGTTCTAATCTTCTAATATTTTCTAATATTTCTTGTTTTGCATTTTTTTGTTCTATGTTTTGATTGTTTTTAAAGATATTGAGATAATATATATTTTTTCTTCAAGATTCAAAAATAATATTCGTAATTTCTAGTAACTTTAGACTATATTTTAATGTCTTCCATGTTGTCATGACCAATATTAAAGACATCAAATAATTAATAGGAAAAAGCATTCCGTTTAGAGAAGCAACATGTATTTTTCTAAACAAGAGCAAAGAATCTCATTTATAACAAAACAAAAACATAAAACTTCTAATTTTGTTTTTTTCCTAGAACTCGAGAAATGAAGCACCACATGGTAATTTATAATGGTAATTTTAACTTATGAAATAGAATTGTGGAATTGTGGCAAAAATTGGATTTCACAAAGACTTTAGTTAGTGAGTAGAGAACAAATCTATGTAAGCTTAGGCTCAAGTTAGGATAAAATTTAATGGAGAAAACCAATTATCATTAAAATAATTCTTAAATAACTTATTACGAAAAAAATAATATTTGTAAAGTTCAATAAATCATTGCAATCATTTTTGTCATGCTAGTTTTATATATATATATATATCATTTTTCATTGAAGAAAACAAATAGATATATAATAAATTTATACATGAAACTAGTAGAAATTTTCGTATTTTATTAATTATTCTAAAAAAAATTAAACAAACTATTTTGTAAAGCTATAAAAAACCTAAATTTCCAAACCATAAATAAATAAAATAAAACCGAAATTATTTAAATTGAAACCCAAAAAATAAAAAATAAAAAATTGCAGAAAAGCAAAAATATGATTGTAACCCCAATTCAAAAAAGCAAGAAAAGCAAAAATTTGATTGGAAAACCAATTCAAAAAACCAAGAAAAAAATAATAACAGAAAAGCAAAAATATAATTGGAAACCAATTCAAAAAAGCAAGAAAAGCATAAATTTGATTGGGAAATCAATTCAAAAAACCATGAAAAAAATAATAACAGAAAAGCAAAAATATGATTGGAAACCAATTCAAAAAAGCAAGAAAAACAAAAATATGATTGGAAACCCAATTCAAAAAAGCAAGATACCATTTGCATGGGTTTATGTAGCCGTTCTATTGACCTGTAACGGGCGAAGCATAGGCTGCAAAATTTCAGTGTGTATATATACATCAAACCTCTCAAATCCATCATTTTCTTCCTCCTCTGTCCATCGCCTGCTCTGTCTGTGGGGATTGGGAGTTTGAGTCTGAGTCTGAGTCCGAGTCTAAGTCTGAGTCATGTCTGTGTCTGTGTCTGGGTGTATGTGATAGAGGAGGAAGAGGCATGTATGTGATAGAGGAGGAAGAGGCATGACTGGAGGCAACAGGATTTGATCATCATCCCATTTCAGGGACAACACCGCTCAACAGCCAGCTGCTGAAGGGCTTTTGGTTTCAGGTATATAATCTGCACCACGATTTTTGGTATAATCAGCAATATTCTTACTACCTTTGATTATTTGTGTATTAACCATTCTTCAGCTCTTCTTGGAGGAATGGGCAAATTGAGAACAACAATTGCCTAAGTAATATAATTTCTATTTCTTATTTACAGGGCAGCATGACTCTGAACAATATTTTTCTGCATTCAAGTTGTTCTTCCCAAGTTTTTGGCTCAGGGCTCAGGTACATTTCCTCTAATCTCTGAGAATGTGCGTTTCTATGAAAAGCAACCTCTGATGCTATTCTTTTTTATGAGACTATACATCGTGTTATAATTCTTCATTTTAACAAAATTCTTTGTTCCTCTATTATTGTTCAGAGTTTTGTTAAAACCCTAAATCTCTTCAAAATTCTAAACTCGGGCTCGAGGTATCTGTTGGTGCTCCCTTTCTCCAATGGTTTAACAAATTTTATGTTACGGATAACATCCTCAATGTAAAATTATATTTCTATAATTAGGTAGATAAAATTTTATAGGTTTCTATAATTCCCTTCTTTTTAACAAAATTCTTTGTTCCTTTGTTACCGTTCAGAGTCTTGTTAAAACCCTGAAGATCTTCCAAAAAAAAACCATGGCGATTCTAAACTCCAGCTCGAGGTATGCGTTGGCGTTCTGTTTCTCGAATGAGATTTTATTAAATTTGATTTTTCCTAGATTGAGTTAAGATTTTCCGAATGTAAAATTAGATTAAGATTTTCATGGATCAATTGAATTTGCCAGCATCATGGCTCCTGTTTATTGGATAGATGATTTCTTGCTGGCATCATGGCTGGATGATTTCTTGCCAGCATCATGGCCCCTGTTTATTGGATAGATGATTTCTTGATGGCATCATGGCTAGATGATTTGTTGCCAGCATCATGGCCCCTGTTTATTGGATAGATACCTTCTCAATGCCACTGTCAATTTAATTTATCAGAATTAAAATTGTCAAATTGTCCCCTGTTTATTGGATAGATACCTTCTCAATGCCACTGTCAATTTAATTTATCAGAATTAAAATTGTCCCCTGTTTATTGGATAGATACCTTCTCAATGCCACTGTCAATTTAATTTATCAGAATTAAAATTGTAATCGCCTACGAACATGGGCACCTAGGCAAACTAGATGTTCAATTCCCTAACTCTCCTCCCATTATGGTTTAAGAAATCTAATTTTTATTTCGTATTTACAGGCGGGCTCATAAACAATATCATAATCCTCCACATTTTGTTATAATTCATTTTTTTCTTTCTTCTTTTATTGTTTTTCAGAGTTTTGTTCAAACCCTGAAGCTCTTCAAAAAAAGCCATGGCCAATCTAAACTCTGGCACCACATGCTTTTCCCATTAATAATTATCAGCTTCAATGGTTTAGGAAATCTAATTTCTATTTCTTATTTACAAGTTGACTCATAAACAATATCATAATCATTAACATTTTCTTTTCTTTACTTTAATTCTTTCTTCTTTTATTTTATTGTTGTTCAGAGTTCTGTTCAAACAACTCTTTAAAAAAGCCATGGCCAATCTAAACTCTCTTTCTTATTTACAATATCCAAAACATTTTGTTATAATTCCTTTTCTTTTTTAATTCTTTGTTCTTCTATTGTTGTTCAGAATCTCTTCAAACCCTCAAGCTCTTCAAAAAAGCTATGACAGAGTTCTATTCAAACACTGAATGTCTTCCACAAAAAGGCATGGCGATGGCGAGGTATGCGCTGACTCTCTCGCTATTCAAACACTGAAGGTCTTCCACAAAAAGGCCATGGCGATGGCGAGGTATCCGCTGACTCTCTCGCGAATTGTTTAGATTAAGATTTTGGTGGATTAATTTAATTTCTCTTCTTTTAACAAAATTCTTTGTTCCTCTGTTAATGTTCAGAGTTATGTTAAAACCCTAAAGCTCTTCAAAATAGTATGGCGATCCTAAACTCCAGCTCCATCCAGGTATGAGCTGGCTCTTTCTCAATTGGTTTAACCGATTTAATTTTATTAAATTTGATTTTTCATTTATTGAGATAGACCCTGAATGTAAAATTAAGTTAATTTAATTTGCAGTCAGCATGGCCCTTGTTTAGTGGATTGGTGCTTTTGGAACCGTCTAGGCTAACTTTATTATAATTAGTGTTTAATATAATATGTTTTAATTAAAATATCATATACATCATTGGAAATCATTGCATTATATTTTTACATATCATAAGTTGAAATGAATGTTTAATATAATGCTCGTCAAATTTTTTATATAAAAAAATTGTAATTTGATTCTCTTTATTTTACACTGGATTTTTTTTTCTTGACCTTTTAATAATTTCAATTTACTAAAACATCCACCCACCAGAGCCTGTCAGATTCCCGGATCCCAGACTCACTCGGATCCCAGACTCACTTTATCTTTAGAACGACGAAGTAGTCTTTTTTTAGTATATATATATATTATATTATTTCTGCGAAATTATATTAAATATAGTATCAAATCTGTGTAATATGAGAATATTTATTGTTAAATTAATTTTATTAAAATATCATTCATTATGAATTGGTATTTTTTTTTTTTTTAAACATTTGTCTGATTACAGTGTTTTAAATTTTTTGTGACAGCCAGTTTAGTTTGTAGGCGGCTTCTCATTTTTTATCAATATTATTTCTCTTTAGCCAGTTTGTATTATTCCTCCTTCACTGTATTGATTGAATTTGGTGTTTATAAGATTTATTTTTGAATCTATTTTGGTTTTTATGAAATATTTTTATTGAATTTTTAAATCTGTTCTGGTTTTTAAGAAATATTTTTATTGAATTTTTAAATCTGTTCTGGTTTTTAAGAAATATTTTTAGAAAGCAAATTTTAAGTTTAATTTATCATAAATGCAAATTTTCATTATTAGAAAATAATGAACTATATAAAATTTAATTAGAATTATATGTAAAATGTAAAAATTATGTAAGATCCATTCTCTTTAAAATATCTTATATTTTATTTTTACGAGTTAAATATGATAAATATAATATTAAAATCAAATTTGTATATATATGTATTTTTGGTTTTTCTAATTATTTTTCATGAAATATTTGTATTTACAGGGTATATCACGAGGTATATCATTTATTACCATCAAAATGCGCTGATGAAAAAAGGAAAAGGTAATAATATTTTTGGATTTAATATTATTACTTATATATTTTTTAAAGCATTTTTATTATATTTTATTAAAAATATTTCAATATTTTGATATGCTTTTTTTTTCTTCTTATTCTAATATGTGGTGGTGTAGGTCTATTTCTAGGTCTACTTCCAGGAATG
>APFE031662987.1:3019-13587 GCA_000404065.3 Pinus taeda | reverse complement strand
AAAACAAAAAAAAAACAATTATGTTAATCACACAACTTGAATCATTACTAAATTAAACCACACATTGTTGAATTGGAAATTTAATCTATTGCACCCAACATAATTCAAATGCTAATCTAGAGCAGTAAATCAAACGAAATCTAAAAGTTGTAGGAAATAACAAATTTGGAAAATGCAACAACTTGACAAATTACCTGATTAAAATGGAAATTTACTTTAAAGAACAACGATTGAAATTCAAATAAACAAGCACACAACTAAACTATTGTAGATGTTCAAGGCAACACCTCGTCCAAGGTAGTGGGCCCAACTGCCCAAGACTCAATTCCACCTTGAGAAATAACTCAGATCACATTACAAATAACAAATGTAGAACTCAATGGATAACTTCATTAAAATATATGAGAGAAATAATTACAACATAATGAAGCTCTCAACTTTCCTCAAATTCAACAATTGTTCATCTCCCATCTCTTATCTCTTCTTCTACATCTTATCTAATAATTGTCCATTTCATATCTCCTAATTATCCCTCATTATCCCCTCGAGTATCCATGGTTGGCTTAAAAATATTATATATTTTAAATTATTGATATTTTTCTAAAATGTAAAAAAAAATTATTTTAATTTTGTAAACGGTTCAATTTTATTTTTATTATTATAAGTGTTTGTTAGATAATTTATTTTAATTTGATTGTACAACTTGTTATACATATGATTTACAAAGCAGGGATGAGCAATGAGGGTTCAATGTTGTAGGGTTATTGGAAAGGGGTTTTAGTGGTAGAGTATCTGTGTTGGGGTTTGGTGTTAGAATTTTTAATAGGTTAGAGATTTTATTGGTAAACTTTTTTATCATTGGTCTTAGACTAAGTGTTACTTTCAAGTCAGAGATGGTGGAAAGGCAATTAATTTCCCTTGGTGGAAAGCCAATTAATCTCCCTTGAGTGGATCCTTGAAGGAGCTAAGTTGATGTAGGATTAAGGTCTTTATGAGTGTTTTTTATGGGAGAAATGTTTTTCTTTCTAAGATGTGTAAGATGTGTCTCTGGCTTGGCAAAGTTTAGGGTTATCTTTGTCATGGTGAGGTTGATATTCCCCCCTTGAAGTGAGGTTTTTACTCTTTCATCTCTAAGCGTATTGGAAGATCAAGAAGTTGTATTATATAAGGGTCCTTAGTGCGATGGTGATGTAGGTTTTATGCTCTTGCCATGGTTTGAGCATTTTGATTTCTTGATGGCTTTATCAAGATTTGTAATTGTTATGGGTGTGTTTGGCTAATTTACCTCCTTACCTTGTATATAGAATTTTTTTTTAGAGATTGGGGATTCTCTTCGAGATTTCTCGCAAGCTACTCTAGAAACATAAATAGAGAAGTTCCTTGGGCACTAGTTCTTTTGAGTATGAATGGGGAACTTCATGATTGGGTATCTTTGACATGTCAAAGGGCTTTGGGGTGGAAGGGGGCACTTTGGTCTACTGATTTGGATTATGAGAAGATATTGTTCCATTCTCAATTATGTCATGCTACATGTCACATTTTGCATGATTGTCCTCAGTTGAATGTAGCTTACATGAAGTGGGGGGATGTTGGTTTGCTTTCATCTTAGAAACAATGGTGATTTATGAGCTTGTTGTGGCTTCTTCTCCTATTTCGAAGGAGGTTGATGATGGTTCATAAGTTATACTTCCTATTGTTGATCTTGATATTGCTATGTCTCCAGCAAAGGTTTTCCTTTGACAATTTAAGAGGTTCCCCGTCTTTCTTCTACTAGTATTCTATTTCTTATTTTGGGATAAAATGTGTGAGTTGTTGATGGCATTAGTGATATAACTTAGAACATTTCATTCATTCATCCTTTTCTCACTTCTATTGAGAATGTGGAGGATTTAATTGTTTCTTAGGGGGCGTGGATTGGTTTTAATGTGGAGACATTAGTCTTGGATGAGTTTCTCCTATTGACCCCTCATATGCATATAGGAGGGTCTTTCTCTTGATGGTCTTATCATGGGTGTAGAGGTTCTCAAGGTTGAAGTGTGCATTGAGGTTTTTTCTAATGGTGTAATGTTGATTCAAAGGTGGAGTCAATGAGCAATTCTCTCATGAAGTTGATCAAAGACCCCCTTCAATCTATTTTGTTCCTATTGAAGGGGTAGGAATATTTTCTCCCTTATACTTGGATTTGTCCATCATTGATCCTATCATGGTTTCATCATTTCTTCAACTAGTAGTATCATTCTTCTGGCCATGGAGGAGCTTATGTTTTCGCCAGCCAAATCCAACCTCTTTTTCTTCATCAGATGTTGTGATTTGTTCTAAGTGTAGATGTAATATTTGTGCCTAAAAATTTCCTTGAAGTGGTAAGCATAAGAAGTTTGTTCCTTTACATTACCCTCCTCTGAGTTCTAGGACTTGAGAAAATTCAAGTCTTTATATTTGTAAGATACCTTCTAGGAATATTCCAATTTTTTTCCCAATTTTTGTTTAGTTTGCCTAAGTTTTCAGTAAGGCAATTTGTCAAACAATTGTTAGACACATGGTTGTAGGTGCAGTTAGTTAAGTTTTAATTCCAATGAGTAAACACAATACTAAGAAAATGCTTCTAAACTCATACAAAACAATGTATTATTAATAGTTAACCCAAAAAAAGGTACACCACTAATATACACTATTTATCATTCAAATAAAGCACTATGCATCAGTCAGTGAAATATGGCTCAAAATTACCAGCGATGCATATTTAATTTCTAAATTGATGTATTGACTGATTAATAAAACAAAAACAAGAACCTGGGAATGTATTTCAACAATATGGTGCTACAAGAATCTTTCTTTGTGACATCAGTTCATTCCTTCATCAACAAGTGTACTCAACTAACAATAATAGAAGGTAATCGACCCCAGTTAACAGATGGAACTTATCCTTGAAAGGTACCAAACTCAACCTTTCGATAAACATGTGACTTGGCCAACAATATACTAGAACTTGGCCCCCTAAATGAAGACTAACCTCAACTCCACTGAATGTAGACCACTTTGCTCTCTTTTTACAATGATAAACATGGGCTCTCGTGGATGAAAGATCTTTGTCCAACACGACAATAGTTCCCAGTCAACTTGATCCACAAAATAGTATTTGACTTGGCCTTCAACAATAGATAAAACTTGTCCCTCCAACCCTGCTTTGTCTCAACCTTCAATACATAACTCAAATTCAAACAAATGAAGAGGAATGCACCCTGGCAGTGTAACAAAACTCAACCTCTTGGAATCTTAGAAGACAACCCACTCAACAAAGGTATTTCGACCCTCTTTTCTTGGTAACTCATCCTCAATTTTTTTTCCTTGGAAGGTTAGTATCTTCTTGGATATACCTAGCCTTTCAAAGACACGTGAAAAACTTAATTCTAGAAGATAAAATCAATTGATAAAACCTTTACCTCCATTATTTTATGCAAATCTTCTTCTTCTTAGTAGCACAATGGCAAAATCTAAATGATTCCACTCTTTAAACCAATTAAGGTGTATAGTTTCATTACCAAAGCTAGCAATGACGACTAAAGTTTCTTAAACCCTTAACTCTTCTCAAAAAACTCTCCAAAAATCCATTTTTTCTCAAATGACAAATGATAGAATGAGGAGAGACTCCTCACTTTTCTCTTTTTATAAGTTAGTGACCACTTCTACTACGATTTACCGTTTTAATTTTATAAAGTCACTTTAGGAACTTTTCACTTTATAAATTGAAGGTTTTTTTCATTAACCTAGAATATGACCCCCTTTTCACCCCTTTAACATTTATAATGTTTTTCCTAGGTGAATCACATTCCCTTAGTTAAATTTTTCTCTACCTTAGCCCACAAGAACTTATTAAGTTAACTGAACCCCGTCTTATGCCTCCTAAGTTGTTGGGGACATTACAATATTAATCCTTTACTCTATTCAAGGGTTTGTAGTTGGTCTTTAGGTTTAATTTTAGTTTTTTTTGCCTCTATGGATATGTTTTTTTGGAGGGGCCTTTAGGCCTTATATTTGTTTTATTTTTAGTTGATAATTTAGAGACAATAATGCCTCATAGGGTTTGTGGAAGACAAAATATTGTCATAGAATCCAAACAATGGTGAAATCTCTCTCGTTGAACTGATATGTAAGCATTGACAATGTAATTTACTCGAATGAATTGAACAAATATGAATTTTTGTAATATTATTTTGAGTGGGTAGTTAGTCTTGTATTTCTAGGGTGATGTTTAGTGCATGGGATCGATTCTTAGAGGTACAAAAATTAGTCAAACACCCTCTCTAATGTAAGGCTAAGGCTAAGGTTCTAATACCATGTTGAAGCTTGACATTACACCAAAACCTACATGCATTAGTAAATCTCCAAACACATAACATTCTCTCAAGAAGTGGGTTAATTCCATAATACATAATCTAAATAGGCCATGTTTTTGCCTAGAAAACAATAGAAATTTTGACATGATTTTGAGAACATTTGGGTTACAACTTTCAAACTTCAAAATTTTGTATGCCTTAAGGGTTCTTTGTGGGGGTTCTTGATGATGCTAAATCCATTTCCTCCATAAAAAACAATTTAAATGCCTCCACAGTCCATTTTTTAAATAATTTCATTCCAGCCCGAAATTCTCGGTATGTATGAAATTGTAAGATGTTAGTCAACATCGTTCCATAATCCCAAAGTGATGGTAAGTTAACATGTTCGATCTCGAGAGTCCAACATCATTGTCCAAAAGTTCAATTCTCACAATCATGAAGCGAGTAACAAAACTAAGTTGGTTGGAATTGAATGCAACAGTCACAATTTCTTAATAAAATCCACCTTTGTTTCGCCTGAATACTCAATCTCTTGATCAATCGATAGATGAACATTCTAGGCAATTAAGCATGACAAGCAGTCGTTGGAGAGATTAAGCATATGGAAGGTTTGAAAACTTAGAATCCATTCATAAAGAAACCCTTGGAAACAATTGTCACCGAGATTGGGCACACGGAGGTCCATCCATCTCGAGATTGCATTTTGCATACACCCTTCTAAACTATCCAACTTAAATCCAACACTTCCAACTTGGAGCATCTTGCCAGAGCTAGGGGAATTTCTCTTGGGAGGGGGTTGTGACTACTATCCAAAATGCTCAAAGCTTAGGATCAATTAGCCCAGATAAGATGATAAGATAATTATATTTATATCCAACTAATGACCACAAAGTAGGTCAAAGGCACTGTTGAGTACAATGATTGTAATATTCCTAACCTAGAATATTCCTCAAACCCCAGCAAAAACTCCAACCAAATATGTGCAAATAATATAATAGCCCAGAAGTAATAAAATAACAATGGAACAACATATAATAATGTAAACCAGAAATATAAGCAGATACACAAGAAATGCAGTGAGAAATGCTAAGCCATTTTATTATATTGAGCAATAAATGAGTACAAGAGGTTATTAGACAGATGGCACCTCGACTTGCACAAGGCAAGTGAAGAAATACTCTCAGAATGACAAGAATGGCCTCTCTGCGTGGATGCTACTGCTGTGTTGTTGTTGATGCTAGAAAACAAATGATGATTTGGGGCTTCTCCCCTCCTTGGAAAAAGTTGAACTCTGGATTCGAGCTCTACTCAAGAAACCTAGAAAACCCATAAAGCTTTCCTAGAATGGCCTCACACTGATCTGCGTCCCAGTTGTTGGGAAACTGTCGTGCTACTGTTGGTGGTGGAAATCGAATGAGGATTTGGGGCTGCTCCCCTTCTCAAAAAAGGCTGAAACTTTGGAATCAAACTCTACTCAAAAAACCCAGAAAAACCTAGAAAGATTTTCTGAAATGGACGACCCCCGAAAATCACCCCCTTGGGGTTCTGCGCAGTTCCTCAAAGATGCTGATGAAACTGCTGTTGAAATGCTGATGGAACTGCTGCTGAAATGCTAATGAATCTACTGCTGGAATGCCAATGGAAATATCTTTCCTGAGCAGGCACTCAAAGTCCCCCGGGGCTAAGGGTGAGATCTCCGAACGGAGACACTCAATGCACTAAATAGTGTTGCAGATTAGCTAAACAACCAGCGTGCTCTAAGTCGAAATAACTATCACAAATGCTCATAACCAAAATGAGGGGGCTCCTCTCTATTTTATAGCCTCTACCTCTCACAATCCCTAGGCTCACCTCCTCTTGCGTGATTCCCCTCTTGCCATGTGTCTACGTGGGCCCCATTTCTACGTCCCCCTTTGGCCCCCTTGGCTCCTCCTTAAGTCACAACGTTGTGCTCCTAGGAAGTGACTTTTTATTCTTAAAGTGAGTTATGTCCCCCGTCCTCACCTTTTTATTTATAAATAACTATAGAAGGCAAAAATAGGGCAAAATCGAATATTTCAATTAGCCATGGCTAATTAGGAATATTACAGTGTCCCCCGGCAAAATGTTGCTTGTCCTCAAGCAACTGAAGTGATGGATGCTGCAATATCTTCTCACTCTCCCATGTTGCATCCTCATCCGGCAAATTCTTCACCAAGAATTCTCGGACCGCCTTGCTCCGCAGCTGCCTCTCCCTAGTATCAATGATAGCCTTCGGTTGCAATACCAAATGCCCCTCGTCATCCATGGGTGGTATCTCATCTATCAATATCACCTGCTGCCCCAATGCCTTTTTCGGGCATGATACATGGAAAATGTTATGAATCTTGCTACCTTGGGGTAGCTCCAACTCATATGCAACCTGTCCAACCCTGCATATCACCCTGTACAACCCATAAAAGTGGGGCTTAAGCTTCTCAGCCCCCTTCTGCTTTAGTGACGACTATCGGTATGGTTGTAACCATAGGTAGACCATGTCCCCTACCTCAAACTGTCTCTCCACCCGACCCCTGTCGGCATACATCTTCTACTAGTTCTGTGTTGTAGCCATGTTATCCTTGAGAGCACAGAGAATATCTTGACTCTCTTGGATCCATATCTTGGCTCTGGAAGCCTTGCTATCACCAAACATCACATCAGCAAAAGATAAAGGATGATACCCATACAAAGCATAAAATGGTGACATACCAGTGGACACGTGATGTGAAGTATTGTAACAGTACTCCCCTAGATGCAGCCTCCTCAACCATGCTCGCTGCTGCCCACTAACATAGTTACGCAAGTAGCCCTCTAGCCACTTGTTAACTATCTCTGTTTTCCCATCCGTCTGTGGGTGATAACTGGTACTCAGTGTTAACTCCATCCCCACTAATCGGAAAAACTCCTGCCAAAACCCGCCCATGAAATGGATGACCTTGTCACTGACGATGGTCTTAGGAAGACCATGTAGCTTGAAGATCTCCTTGAAGAACAACTCGATCACCTGTGCTGCTGTATAGTGTGCGGATATGGCAAAGAAATGTGCATACTTCGTCAGTCGATCAACGACGACAAACATGAAATCCTTGCCCTGCATCATGGGCAACCCTATGATGAAATCCATCGAAATACTCTCCCATTTCCTCTCTGGAATGGGAAGAGGCTACAATAATCCTGCGGGATGGCTCATCTCTCCCTTGTTCCTCTGGAAAACATCGCACTCTCGCATGTGTTGGAGTACGTCCTCCTTGAGGCCCTTCCATGAGAACCTCTCCCTAATGGTCCTGTAGGTTTTGGTAAAACCATGATGTCCTGCCAATGGGGAATCATGTGATGCCTGGAGTATCTTCTTCTTGAGCTGAGACCCCTCAGTCAAGAAGATCCAGTCCCTGTAGTAGATGATCTCATCGACCACCCTGTGTACCTGTCATCTGCCACCTGCCCATCTAGAACCTCACATGCAAACCTGTCCTTGGAGTACTCTACTAAGAGTCGAGCCCTCCAATCTGTATCCAAGCTTATAAGAGACAACATGGCTGGTCTACGTGAAAGGGCATCTGCTACCACGTTGTTCCTACCTTTGACATACTCAATGTCAAAGTCATATGCTTAGATCTTACTGATCCACTTCTGCTGCCTCTCCTGTAGCTGCTTCTGCTCCAAAAAGAACTTGAGGCTGTTGTGATCAGTCCTCACCCTGAACCTGTTGCCTACCAAACACTGTCGGTACTTAGCCAATGCATGCATGATGGCCAACATCTCCTTGTCGTATATGGAATAGAACCTTTCGTGTGGAAGGAGCTTCCAGCTCTCAAATGCTATCGGGTGACCTCCCTGCATCAATACTACACCGATCCCCTCTCCCGACATGTGAGGCCCCCTGCTGCGCAGTATCATGCTGCTCTGGCAAGTGATGGGATGCACTTGATCCCTCATCGATATGAAAAACTCGTGGGCTCTCTCGCTGTCTGGTCTCTACTTCCGTGAATCTCTGCCCCATCACCTCAATCTACCTCGTCAGATCCTGCACTGATTTGAGGAGCATATCTGCAAATCTCTCCTCGTCATCATCTGCCATTGGATCCTCCTGCTCTGCGTCCACCATAGGCTCCCTCTGTCGTGCGTCCACCAAAGGCTCCTCCTGTTCTGCATCCACCACTGGAGCATAGTCTCACTCTCTGTAGGAATTCTCCAACCTACGCTTAGTGTCTATGTACATCTGACCTCTGTAACAGATATAGGGTTTTTCCCCCAGTGTCATAGATTGCTAGCTCCACAGGCTGAGCCAGATCTATGCTTTGATACCACTGTAATATTCCTAACCCAGAATATTCCGCAAACCCCAGCAAAAACTCCAATCAAATATGTGCAAATGATATAATAACCTAGAAGTGATAAAATAATTGTGGAACATCATATAATAATGTAAACTGGAAATATAAGCAGATACACAAGAAATGCAACGATAAATGTTAAGCCATTTTATTATACTGAGCAATAAATGAGTACAAGAGGTTATTAGACAGATGGCACCTCGACTTGCACAAGGCAAGTGAAGAAATACTCTCAGAATGACAAGAATGGCCTCTCTGCGTGGATGTTGCTGTTGTGCTGCTGCTGCTGATAAAAAACAAATGATGATTTTGGGTTGCTCCCCTCCTTGGAAAAATTTGAAACTCTAGATTCATACTCTACTCAAGAAACCCAGAAAGCTTTCCTGGAATGGCCTCACACTGATCTACGTCCTAGTTGCTGGGAAACTGTTGTGTTATCGTTGCTGCTGGAAATCGAATGAGGATTTGGGGCTGCTCCCTTTCTCAGAAAAGGCTAAAACTCTGAATCAGACTCTACTCAAAAAACCCAGAAAAATCCAGAAAGCTTTTTTGAAATGGCCAACCTTCGAAAATCACCCACTTGGGGTTCTGCACAGTTCCTCAAAGACGCTGATGAAACCGCTACTGAAATGCTGATGGAATTGCTACTGAAACGCTAATGAATCTATTGCTGGAATGCCAATAGAAATACCTTGCCCGAGCATGCACTCAAAGTCCCTCGGGGCTAAGGGTGAAATCTCCGAACAAAGACACTCAATGCACTAAACAGTGCTGCAGACTAGCTAAACAGCCAGCGTGCTCTAAGTTGAAATGACTATCACAAATGCTCATAACCAGAATGATCCAAAATGAGGGGGCTCCTCTCTATTTTATATCCTCTGCCTCTCACAATCCCTAGGCTTACCTCCTCTTGCGTGATTCCCCTCTTGCCATGTGTCTGCGTGGGCCCCATTTCTGCATCCCCCTTTCGTCGCCTTGGCTCCTCCTTAAGTCACAACGTTGTGCTACTAGAAAATGACCTTTTGTTCTTAAAGTGAGTTATGTCCCTCGTCCTCACTTTTTTATTTAGAAATAACTATAGAAGGCAAAAATTGGGCAAAATCGAATATTCCAATTAGCGATGGATAATTAGGAATATTACAATGATGTCCATACAATGCGGGAGAACCAAATAGTGTCCTATAAAAAAAATACAATGTACGAATATTAAAGGTACAATGCAGGAACATAAAATATACAATGTATGGAATATTCCGATGGTGAAGATCCAGGAGATAATGGGTCTGAGGATCAAACCCATCTCTCCTAACATCTGAGGCTGACTGAATAACACTAAAGAAAATTCCACAAAGTTTGTTGGCTTGATGAAGGGTGGTGGGAAGTGCAGATTGTCCATTAAATCGTTGTTTGGGGGAGTTCGCGCACTGCTGAGGTCTGGGGGACCTAGTTCATCTCCCAGGGACGTATCTGAGACGAATTTGCTGCTGAAATCTCATGTGGCTAGTGTTACACAGTAAATTGTCATTGTCTCCTTGTCAGTCTCCCTACTGTGTCATAAAATCAAATCCATCATGCTCATGCTCTCTGAAATGGCCAAAAAACCCTCTTTGCCTAAGTTTATTGGATCATCGCGACTGTTATTGAAATAACCGCGCTGACTAGCGGATGATAGTGCAATTGATGCGCTGCCAGCGCGGAAGCACACGGGTTTCCCGCACTGATTGAATTTCATAGCCAGCGCACTCTCTGCTTGTACTAAGTCACGCTGACCGGACCTCTTCTGTTATTGGGATGCGATGTCAGCGCGCCAGTCCAGTTATGCACCCGCGCTGATCCTGTTTGGGCGAGTTTGTTCTAACAGCCAGCCTTCCAGATGACTCCA
>APFE031662979.1:0-22798 GCA_000404065.3 Pinus taeda | reverse complement strand
GGGAATCACTTTATGGGACCTATAACATTTGGTTTATGCTCTCAGAATTAATGGTGAAAATGATTTCACCATTGGGGGAAATGATAGCCCTCTTACTTGAAAGGTAAGAGGCATGACACTTTCGAAAGAATTCGGAGAAGTAATAAGACTAGGGCAAAAAAGATAGGGGTAATCTGGACTTCCAGAGGTTGATTTCATCAAGATTGGTCAAGGTAATTGTCATGAAACCAACATCATAATTCGAACACGTCAAATTCACACTCTATCTCGGCTATCTTATAGTCTATGTTAGCAAGAGGGATGTGGTCTAAATCCACAGGGGGAGTGAGCATGGGATTCACCACATTGGAAATTTTGGGGGCCATCGCGGTAACAGAATGAATGCATCAGAGATTGACAGAGGGAATTTGCAGAAGATCTCAGTGATTTTTGTAAAACCGCTAGGTGGGAGTTCCTGTGTAAACAATCAGAGATAATAAATTCTTTTGTGAATAGTTGTTGATAGGCACAAAACAGAGGGCGGGAGAAATGTATAGTAGGAAAAAGGAGAAAAGGATGTAATTGTGGGAGAAAATGGACCTTTATAGTTCATAGATAGAGCGAAACCATTGGAGCAATAGTTGTGAGCTGCATTTTCTCTACAATGGAACGAAGGAAATATGAGAAAACGACAATGGGATGGGTGCAACGATCGTTGATGTGGTGGACTAGTATAGGTGGATGAAGGCGCGAGACCGTTGGTGGGAAGTGACAGGAGGAGGGATACGTGGCGTCAGTGGAACAGAGGTTGAGCAGGGACATGGTGGGTGAACATTGGTGGGAAGGCAAGTTGCGGCAACATGGCGGAAACCAATTTTGGAGGGGGGGTAGGTTGTTTGTGGTATGAGAGGGGGGCAGCCCGAAATCATGAGGGGAAGAAACGTAGCAGTGGGTAAACTACTTCTTGGACCCCTCCCCCTTCTCCCCTTGAACCAGTATTAAAGATAATCACTTCGGGGGTCCGAAAAGACTTAAGGACCATTGGATCGAAGCAGGCTGGCGATCAGGGAAAGTGAAGTGTGTAGAGTTTAGCACCATTGGTCCCACAACAAATTTCAGAGAAATAATTTTACACCAAAGTCCAAACTTTGGCCAAATGACCAAATTAAATAATTACATAATAAATCAATCGTTTTCCTATACTAATGTAACTTTAAACCAATGAGGGTTCATTTAAACGTGCAAACCATATTTATTTTGTCATTCTTAAAGGATTAATAATATTTATTTGAAAAAACTAAACTAATCTAACAACTTCATTAATCCATCTTAAATTGTTGGATTAACTTGTTTATCTCTTCTACCTATCTAATCTAAGCCAAAGATTACACTATTTGGCTTAGTTATTTATTCTAATCTAATCAACATAAATTGAAACTTGCTTGAACATGATTAAATTGTATGTTTCAAGCACAAAGGTATTGTGGCATTTAGACAAGCTGCACACAATTTCATGAATTTATTCTTTACAAAACCAATAGACTATTAGTGGAACTTTAACTAGCATCACTTTCACATTTTCATTTTTTGTTTTGTGGGGTTATTTTATCATTTCTTTTATTTTTCCTTTTTCTATTTTTGTATTTATACCCCCTTTTTATTTTCATTTTCATTTTTTTATATATTTTTGGAGATCATTTGCAATATGCAATATTATTTACAATCTGAAATACTCAAAGAAATCATTCAATCATCATTTGATCCTATAAACTATAGGACCCTAACAGTGGCTCCAGCTAAGGATGGCACTTCCTAGTGAAGTGTCAAGAACATCGTCATCTAGTAGCCTTGAATCCTTATCTTCAGTGTTTGACTAGATCTGATTTTTTGTGTTTGTTGTAGTTATGGTGGTAAAATGACTAAAATCTTAGGGCCTTCCCCACAGGCTTCAAAATTCAGACATAAGATACCCACTCAAGACAATACAACGTAAATGGTATCTATAATGGGTGTGATAAAAACTGTTGTTTAGTCCTAAAAAAATTATGCTTTAGCATCCTGCCATTGACAGATCCTCCAGGTGACTCTGTTCCATATGTGTTATTCAGAAAAAATGCATTGTTACCTCTATAAGAATAAATAATGTAAGGTCCCATCCATGGGTTGTCAAACTTACCATGCTTTCCTTTCTCTTCTCTTCTAGAATCCCATTTCAGAACATGATTGGCGATATAAAAATCATCACCCTTAATTCTTCGTCAAATGTCTTCTTGATGCTTTCTTCGATCAACTGAGTTATGTTATGAACTTCCTCTCTTGACTGCTACAAATGAATTTTCTAGTTTATTCTCCTCTGTAAATCATTTGGTCCAACCTCCAATTCTTACAACATTTTTAAAATAGGAATTACCAACAAGGTTTGAAAAAAAAACATTTATTCCATAAATTAGCTGGTATGGAGACATGCCTATTGACTTTTTGGTAGTAAGTCTATCTGCCCATAATGCATTAACAAACTTGTTGTTCCATGATTTCTTATCATCATGCAACAAATTTTTAATAATATTAACTAAGCTTTTATTGGAAGACTTTTCTAGTCCATTTCCCTTACGGTAATAGGTTGCAAAATGTCCCAATGTTATCTGATATTTGTTGCAAAGGTCTACCATCCTCTTTGACCTGAAAGTTGCAGCATTATCAGTAATAATTTTCCTATGGCATCCAAATCTTGCAAGGATATTGTTCTCCAAGAAATTTATGATGGCTGCATCAGTGACTTGTCTAGTTGGTATTGCATCTATCCATTTTGTAAAGTAATCAGTGGCTGTAAGAATCCACTTATGTTGGGCAAAAGAGGTGGGGTGGATTTCTCCTATAAAGTCAAGGCCCCATTGTTGGAAACGAGTTTCAGCGGCTATAGGCCTTAAGGGTAAAGGCAATAGTTTCTTTTTGCCTTCAAATATTTGGCATTTGTGGCATGAAGTAACTTTCTTTTGGACATCAGAAAATAAGGTGAGCCGATAAAAACCTACCCTCAAAATCTTATTGGTAGTAGTCTTCCAGTAGAGTTTTCCATCATAGTCTCCTTCATGAAACTCTTGCATGAATTTATTTTCTTAATTTTTCAACAAACAGTTAAGTAAAACTTCACCAGCATCCTTCCAATACAGATTTTCATCCAAAATACAAAACTTGACAGCTTTAAGTTTAATAAATCTAGATTTTCTTTTAGTTAAACCAGGTGGAGCTTGTAAATGATGTAAAACATAGATAAGTTTTGCATACTAGGGAGAGGTAGAAAAAGCTTATGCTACCTGTGGAGTCCCAACTCATCTAGTGGGTCGGATTTCACTATCATATGCTAATATAACATCAATCCACTTACCCCATTTCCCATCGGGATCGTTTTGGGTAAGTATATATTTTATTGTTGCATTTGGAACAAAAGAAATAATATGTGAATGAAGAATATACACTCTAAAATATTTTATGGCTTTTACCAAGGAAAAGTATTTTTTTTTCCATTATGTCATATTTCAATGCTACATCTCTCAAATATTTTCTAAATAAAGCAATAGGTTGTTCATAGCCTTCATTATTTTTCTACAAGAGAACTGCAACAATTGTGTGCTCAAAAGCAAATGAAAAAATTAGGAAATCCTTTGTAAAATCTAGACTAATTAACATGAGAGTCTGAGTTAAAGCCCATTTTACCTTATTAAATGATTTTCTAGCTTCCATGTTCCATTTCACCTCAGTTTCTTTCCTTAACATGTTCGTTATATTCTTTAAAAGTTCTGCTAAATTAGGAATGAATCTTCTCAAAAAAATTATCTATCCAATAAAAGATTGAACTTCTTTTACATTTCTGGGGGGATTAATTTTGAGTATAGCTTTGATTCTGGTTAGATCTGTTTTGATTCCTTCCTTTTAAATTATGTGTCCTAGAGGTTTTCCTTCTTGCAAACCAAACATTGTTTTGTTGGGGTTGAGGGAGATACCAAATCTCCTAAATTTTTCAAAGAATCTTCTCAGGCGCTTCAAGTGTTCCTCATCTATTTTCGAAAAAATAGTGATGTCATCTAGGTATATGACTATGAAATGACCCATTTCATGAGGAAAGGTAAAATCCATTTCTCTCTTAAAAGTAGCTCCAACATTCATTAGACCAAAAGGCATTTCACATACATGAAATTTACCGAGGGTGTAGTAAACGTTGTCTTCTCTTGATCATCTGGGTGTACTAAGACTTGGTTCTAACCAGAAAAGCTATCTAACCAAGAAATTATGTTGGATCCAACCACCTTCTACAAAATGTGGTCCATATTGGGTAGATGGTAATTTTCTTTTAAAGAGGATTTATTCAGATTCCGGAAATCAATACAGAACTTGATCTCACTAGTCTTTTTCCGAGTGGGAACCAAATTAGATACCCGTTTGGAATATCTCAAGGGCACTATGATCTTTCCATCATACATTATTTTTACTTAATTTTCGATAAGAGGCATAGGCTTTGGGTTGATTCTCCTTAGTTTCTGTTTAAAAGGTTTATGATCTTCTTTTAAGGAAACCCTATGTTGTAAAATTCTGGCGTCATAGGATTTTAAATCCTCATAACTCCAGGAAAAAACATCAATGAATTCTTTGAACAATTCAATGTAATTTATCTTCTCAATTGAGGGTAAGGATTTGGATAGTTTGATCATTTTCGGTTCTTGTTTAGTCCCAATATTGTGTTCCTCAATACCAGCTCTAGTTGGTTAAATTTTGGGCTTCTTAGCTACATCATGGAAATCAAACAAATCTTCTAATGGAACAAGACCTCTAGGTAAGACATTATCTTTGAGATGTAAAATTTTATTTTCTTTTTAATCTTCATCTATTTCATTCAACTCCATTATTCACGCTATTATGTAAAATATCTTCTATATCAAGTTCTATATCTATATTATCATCTTCAAATTCCTATGTGGACTGCAAAAAATTTTCAATCTAGGCATCATTTCCAAAAACTTGCTAGTATATAATCTTATCAGGTACAATAGGTCTGTTTTTCACTTCGATAGTATATTGGTGAGTAGGACGAAATGGTAATTTACAAGTACTTGTAGAAGTAGCAAGACCATCAGGAAGAATGTTTTGATCTCTTGAAATGACAAACAAACTATATTCAGTGAAAGAATCCAAAAAATCCAACACAACATTCCTATATGCTCTCATCCTTGGATGTTTTTCAAAATATTCAAGTTTGATTTGTTTTATTAACAACTCAAAATCTCCATGAATGGCAATATGTTTAGCACCCAACTTCTGTAAAAGTTGTAACCCTAAGATTAAGGCTTCATACTCTGCTACATTATTAAGACACTAAAAATTCAATTTATAGGAATGAAACTCTGAGTGAGGAGTGTAAGAATTGGAAACCCATATAATAGCACCTATCCCTTCTTTACTAACAGATCCATCAAAACTCAAATTCCTTAAAACTTCATCTAATTTATCTTGTTCACTGATTAATGTTTGACATTCCTCAATATGACATAACGCAGTGTTTTGATTAGGAACTTGTTCTTGTGTATTTCCATCATTATACATAATAAATGAGTCAAGATCTGAATGGATAGAGTACAAGGGATAATTATTAGGTCTCTCCCAAGTTCTGACCATGAATCTCATGAGTTTCTCCCTATAAAGTCTCCTATTTTGACCAAATATCGGAATTGTAGTGTATGTCATAGCCATCTGTAAGGTTCTCTAGAGTTTGGCTCCCCATGAATGGGAAAGCAGCATGCCATATTTGGGAGGTATATCAGCAACAACTATGTCCATTAGCACACTTTTTGCTGGTATTTGGACCAAGTTGACACATAATCCTTTATAAGTCCAAGGCACTTTACTTGGCTGGAATCAAATGAATACAGATCTTTATACCTTCTGGTTATATCTAATCCCAATTTCTCCATGATTACCTTAGGCATAATATTGTGGGATGCCCTTGAGTCAAGCATAGCAATGTGTAAGATTTTATCATGAATGATAAAACTAACATAAAAGGGAGGTACATATCCCTCTTAAAGTTTACCATTTACTTAAAGGCCAATAAGTATTTTAGGTTGATCTTTTGATACATTGATTGTATCAACTTTCTCTCCTATGCTCAGAGATTTCATTACCTGTGATCTATAGGAATTTTTATTCATTAATTATGTCAAAGGGATGGGTATTTTGATTTTTGCCAAATCATTTTCTACATTAAATGATGTCTGAGATTTTTTTAAACTGGAAGCCTCTTGTTTTTCATCCAAATCCTTTTGGGATATGTCTCTTTGTTGGCTGGTAGAGGGGTCATTAGTTTGAATTGATTTGGATGCAATACCAGGTTTTTTCTTGATTGGAGCATCATGATTCTTTTTAGCAAGAATCTCAACGTTCTTCTTGGCAGGTGTATCTATTGCCTTTTTAGTTGGGGTATCATGTGTTTTCCTACTCCTTGGATTGTATTTCTTATGGACTTCCATAATGCCATTCTCAAAACCTTCCTTATAATCTTATGATTCGTCAGGTTCTATTTCATCCTGTGATAACAGGAAAATATCTTGTTCTTCCTCAGTAAGAAAAATAGAGTCACTATCATTTATTCCCATTAAACTTATTTGAGTGTCCTTTGTATCATCAGCTACCTCAACCTCCTCATAAGTATAATTTTCTTGGAAAGAAGGTCTTACCCGTTGGTCTAGACCTTTTAGGTCCCTTTGTTTGATCTGGGGTTGATTTCTTCTAAATTTTAGATTTATATTTTCCCAGTTTGATTTTCTCTCAAAGGATCCATATCAATTATACTGATTCTATCCATCATTTGCTCCATTATTCTTAGTAGACTATCTATTTTATCATTAGTGGAAGAAGAAGATGAAGGTTCCTCTTTTATTGTTACTTTTTTTTCATATTTTAATTTAGCTTTTTTGGGTAATAAATTAGCCTCAACTTTGAGCACATTTGCTTGCATTTCCTCTAAGGTAGAGGGATCTCTTTCTCTTAGTTGATAGGCCATATCAACATCGAATCCTTCTGGGGAATGTATCAGGGCCAAGCCCAGGGGCAGTTTAATGGCAGGCCGGATTGAATTTTAAACCTTATTACACCTTTCACAATACTCTTCTACAGTTTCATTAGGTCTTATCTTAAGGTTTTTGTATTCATTGAGGATTTGCAGAGGACTCTTTTTACTTTACCACCTATTTAATAAAGATTGGTGAAAAATAGAAAGGTCAGCTATACTACTTGCTGCTAAGTTTTTGAACCATTTTCTCACCTCTCCACCTAATATCTGGGCAAACAACCTTAGTTTTACATCATTGTCATCTTCTTCATGAAGATCAAAAAATTCATTCATTTTATCTATGTGATGGTGTGCATTGATAGCACTAGCGCCATCAACTTGGTGAATCCTGGTCTGATAGTCTTGGGGCATATCATGCAACCAGGGATGTAAAACCAAGGGAGAATAAAGAGAAGCGATGATGTATGGTCTTAAGGGAGGTACAGATATAGGATTTGTTTGAACAGGATGGGTTACTATTTGTGATACTACTAGATGAGTAGTAGAAATTACAAAAGACGTAGGGCCGATTGATGTTCTATGAACTGATTGGGAAGAGGAAGATGATCTTGCAATAGGAAGAGCAGAAAGGTGTTTGGTAATGCAGAAAAAGAAGAAAAAGGTATATCTTTCTAATATTGTATGTTCATTAACTACCCTCCAAAAATTTCAACCAATTTTTGAATGTAAGCTTGATGTATAGCCTGATCAAGTGTTGACATAAGATCCTACAATTTGTCGAATTTCTGGAGGGCTTGCTGATCCAAATTAGGTTCAACGGATGGTCTTATTGGTTTGTAAGGCTGAAGAATGGATTCATCAACCACTGTCTGATCAACAAAAGTTTCAGACTTGGTCCTAAAAATACTTTGTAAGTCAAACTGAATATCTTGTATGTTGTCGAGGTTTTCAAGAAGGGAATTTTCCCTAGAAAGGGGGCTATTGCTTCCTTGGCTTTCAGCTAAATTTATTTTTCTTAGTATCCTTTCAGGATTGTCTAAAATTTCAAGTGGTTCTAGATCAAGATTGGCTCAGTTATGAATTATTTTCGGAGCCAGATCTTTAAAAATGAAAAGCAACCTCTAATCCTTTATTTCCAATATTTTGATCATTAGACTTCTTGAAATAAATATGTATAGACTAGGGAAATTAACTTTATGGAAATGAAATTAAGGATTATTTTTAATTCCCCAATATGGTCAACAAAATGCTAGCACTTTGTAATTTTTTGAGGTTGTAGATGAAAATCACAAATGTAACCACAAACCTACTTTGGAAGTTGGGATCTATCCCTGCTAGCTTTGGAGAGGGCTCTCTCTATAAGATTTAACTTTGTTGTATTGAATATTAGGCTAGTTATGAAGCTTAAGGTTTGATTTTGTTTGAATGGTTGGTTGATAACTAGATTACTGTTTGGTCAGTTTAGTGTCCTAAATTGCTCTACATAAATTATCAATCTAGGTATCGTAAACTGATGAAGTGTAGTGCATTGTTTGTGCTAGCTAACACTTCTAACTTCGTTGTTTGTATGTTTTATGTTGTTTTGGGGGTTTTTGGTCTTTTAATTCCTAATGATTTACAATGTAAATTATCAAAACTAAATCTATTTTTTTTAAAGACTCCTCAAAATCTAAAAAAAAATGAAAACAAAGATAAGAAAGATATGGAAACAAAGCTAAGAAGAAAATGAAAACAAAGTTTCTATTCTCATTTTACCATTATTTCCAAATCATGAATTAGAATTGAAAGTGATAATTGCAATTGATGTCTAACTAATTATAGAAATAAAAGTAAATGAAATACTTGGTTACTCTGCCTCTCAATTTTCGGAGAAAATATCATTGGGATGACATTTGAGTATTTTTGTACTTCATTAATCTAAGAAAAAGCAAATAGAGGGATGCAGAAATAACTCATTGCATAATGAAATGTTCAAACACTTAGTTAGGGATGAATTATCAACTTGAAGGGTTTTCCATAAACATTCATTAACACCATGAGTTAGTATTTTGAACTAAAAAATGAAATAGCAAAGATAGTAAATGGCACTGATCAATTTAACTGAGAATTTAAACTAGAAAAATAGTAAATGAAGTTTAAACTAGAAAAACAGTAAATGAAGTAAACTATTCAACAATGTATTTTCTAAACTACTGATAAGAACTAAAAAGAAATCAAGCTAATGGAAAATACTCTAAATTATAAACAATGTTAGGAAGAAAAATGTTTATAAACACTGTTTCAGAAAGAAAATGGTGAATTTACAATTAAAAAGAAGAAGACAAATAAATAAAATAAAACCTCTTCAGTGTAGGGGTCCTCTGCAACTTATTAGACTATGCTTGCTCAATCAACTCCAAGAAAAATCCTTCAGATGTTCATAAAAACATGTGGTCTTCTCATATTAAAACAAGGACATAAAACGTCCAAAAATTACAGAGTCTAAAACTTTGATTTCACATAAAAACTATTATTGTTGCTGCTAAATTCTTCAGTCCTTTACACAGGTATTTATAAGAGAAACCATATAATTGTTTGTGGAGAAAAGCATGCTATATCCAAACATTTAGAAGAAAGATATGTGGAATTTCCTCCTCAGCTACTGGAGAAATAAATCCAAGACATGGTCGCTGTTGGATTCGTTTTTACAGGTGGCTGTTGGAGTCCGTAGGTACAGGTAGTTGCTTCGGATAACGCTTTCCATCACTGTGAAATGTATTAATTAACCACGAAACAGAGTCCTATTACCCTCGGTCTCTTTGTGTTTGACTTATCCATTGACCGTAGTCATATGCCATCTTCTTTGTCGACCTAGGCTAAATGAATAGGACAGAGTCCATGTCATGATGATTTAAGAGCTACCCATGTGGCTAGTTTCTCCTTCTGATACCTAAAACCTGTTAGAGCATGGAAGTAGCTACGGAACAACCAGTTAGCTACAGAATGGGCTATGTTCTGTAGCTAATAAAAAAAAATTTATTCAATCAGCAAAACATAAAATCATAGCATGTAAATCACGAAATGTCCTCCTCAAAATAGTATATACCAATTATTGGCGATGATAATGCATCTTTCTTATGGAAAGACAACGAAAAGGATTGAGAGGAGTTGCAAGGGTAAGAGTAATTTTGAGGCTTAACATACCCCCACTGCAAAATCATTTCATGTCCTCATGCAATTTTCAAAAATGTGAACTTCTTTCTCCTATTGCATCTGTTCTGATACTTTTTCCAGCACATCCAACTTCCTTTTCTTACTTCTCCTTGCACTGACTGTCATCCTGGGCTTCTTCATAAGGAGTCTATATTTAAGGTTAATAAGTGTTCTGCTCAAATTCCTATTTTTCCTCTTCAAATTCTTATTATTCTTATACCATAGCCCTAGGTGCAGTATTGTATTTTCATGAATGGCTTTATCTAGTTTGCTTTGTTCCTTCAGGGTTTCATTTTCTTTCTTAATATGCCTATTCAATATCTCCAACTCATAGATTTCCTATTTGAGGAAGTCAGTCAAAGGTTCTCATGGATTGACAGGTTGTTCTAGATTGGCTGAGGATCCTATATCCATTGAGGCACTTTTCTTTTCTAGAGATTCTATGTAATCATAAATTTGCTATTGTACTGGATCTATGTGAGGAGAAGCTCTGCTTGGGCTACCTTCAAAATTTTGTGGACGAGAGTTTTATGGACTGTGTTCAGGTGGAATACTATCAGGAGATTTGACTGGGGTTTCTTCCTCTAAGTTTATGAACTACGCTCCTTTTATTGTTACCTTCCTCACCTTACCTCGGAGTCTGGAGCTCCTTCTCAGGTTTTGGAAGCTTATGGTTTCTTCTCTTGTGTCCTTCTTTCTCTTCCCTATCTCCTTCTTTTTCTTGATTTTCTCCCTAATCTTGGTCAGTTTTTCAAAGAGTAACTATTCATCTTCTTGTGGTGATGAAGGTTCCGGAATGTCTTCATTGATTTCTTCAACTATCTCTTTCATTTTTCCTTTCTGTTTAGTTTTCTTTCTAACCTCTGTTTTAAAAGTTGTCTCTGCATCATTCTCTTGTGAGGAGGTTCCAGATTTGTTTTGAATGTTAATTTTGATCGTTCTCCTCCTACGTTTCTTAACATGACTCTCCTCAGGTGACTTTGGAGCATCCTAGAAAACATTTCTTACCAAGAAATCTTCCCAAGTATCCCCTATATTTTTCAAATGGAATTCAACAAGTATCTTTACTAATCCATGGTGATACATAGTTGTTTCTATGGATTTAATTTTGTTTTGGACATTTGTAGCCATTCTTCTTAAACTATTTAGAAGGAAGAAGGGAAGGTTGATGGTTCCATTTTCTAAGAAATTCATTAATAAGTGTATATGGTAAACATACATAGACCCAAATCTTCCTTCACATGTAATGAATTTTTGCAATATCAACAACCTATTACCCCATTTGTTCTTGAGTGCTGAAATAGGAATTCCCCTTCTAAATACTGTAACATCCATACCTGAGTTTCTGAGGATCACCTTCCAAGATTCACCATAAAATTCCTTGTTTTTAAACCATCTTTCTCCTTGTCTCGACAACTCTATTGCTTCTGCTATGAAGGATTCTGTGACTGCAAATTTTATATCTCCTATCTCAACTTCTGCGCCATCAAATGACCTTGCAAAAGACTTGGTAATTTCCTTGTGCTAACTGTCAAATTTCTCAATAAAATTTAACCATCCGGCCTTCTATAGCATCCCTTTAAGCTGTGGATACCCCTCCATATACTTACTTCTACGAGCTCTGTCCTGACAATAAGCCCCATATCCCCTGTTTTCGGTTAACCTTCAAAATTACTCTTGCTGTCTATGAAACAAGTGCTATTAAGAAATGGAATGAATGTGCGTATGGAAATGGAATGGTTGCGTATATATGAAAATGGAAAGACTATGTGTATAGAAAATTAAAAGACTATGTATGTGAAATGACAGTGTGTTATAGGAGAAATAAACTTAAGGGTTTGTGTGTAATAAATAGACCATAAGGGTTTAGAGAGTCGTAGATAGGTAGGTCACATCGTCATCTTGATCATTAATAGGTGGAGTTGTGGAGGATCGTTTAAGTACAGGTCATGGAGTTTGAAGCAGAGATTTGTTATCAAAGAATCATTGAGACCGTTTGTCATTAAAGATGGAAGATATGGCGGAGATGTAGTGGCAGCCAAATCAAATGATGGTTGAGTAAGGAGACATGCGGTTATACATACTATACAAACTTATGTTTTCAAATTGCTTTTTGAAATAAATCTTTGTATTTACCTTTGGAACCTTTACCTTTCGCTTGCTAATTTTTATGTTGATCCACATGTACCTTGATCATGGTTGGTCTTCAAAAATTAATTTTTCTTTCAATTCCTTGCATACATGATTTTATTGTGAGTTGTACACTTATGCTTGAATTGATAAACAAATTGTATCTACAGAATCAGATTAGCTGCAGAACAGAATTAGCTACAGAACATGAAAAAGGAATTGAAATATGGCTTATGGATCATGAATGAAATGGAAGTGGCTAAGTGAGTGAAATGAAATGAGATGTCAGATAAGATGATAAATTAAATGAAAATGGAATGGAAGTTGTAAAAGAAAAAAAAAAAAATGAGAAATTTATTGATGGAATATGACAATGAGATGAAGTGAAACTGCAAAAATAAAATGGAGTGAGGTGAGATGAGGTGATGAATTTGCGGAATCTAAACTACAGAGTGATTGTATCTTTTTGTCAATACTTATTACAGAAAGAAAATGGAAAATATAGGGTGTCAGAAACCTCTGGTTTTCACCCTATATTTTCTGTATAAGTATGCCAATCAATGATTGGTTTTCAACCTTATACAATTTTTTTTTTTAGGAAAAATAAAGAGTAAGTTAGTGGAGAAGTAGAATTATTCTTCACTAGCTTCTTTTTAGAATTGTCTTGGAAAATCTTAATCAACTCCTCTTTTGAAATTGGTTTCTGATATATCTTTAATATATGACCATTCACAAGAAGAGGAGTTTTACTTTCATCTATTGTTCTTATCCTCACTGCTCCATTACTAAAGACTTTTTCAATCTCATATGGCCCAAGCTAATGAGTTTGAAACTTCCCTTGAAAATCCTTGAACTTTGAATCAAATAACAACACCCAATCTCCCACTTGAAACCTCTTGCCTTTGATATATTTGTCATTCCATTTAGCCCTCTGTTGTTGGAATATACTGGTCCTTTGGACTACCTCTTTCCTGATTTCACCAAGTTCATTTAATTGCTCCAACCTATGCTTTTGTGCATCTGATAAATCTAGTCCCAGTTGGACTGCCATCTTGAAAGTTCTGATTTGGAACTCTATAGGGAACATGACTTGTTTTCCATAAACAAGTTCATAGGGTGTATTTCCCATTGTGTTCCTCCATGTAGTTCTATAGGCCCATAAAGCTTCAGGAAGCCTTTCAGCCAAATCTCTTCTATGTAGATGCACAGTCTTAGTGAGGATTCCTCCAATCACTTTATTTGTAGATTCCACTTGACCATTTGCATGAGGATGATAAGGAGTATATTTCCTATGGTTGATCTAGTATACTTCCACAAGCCTTTCCACCATGTTAGATGTAAATTGAGATCCCTGATTTGTCACAATTTCTCTTGGAACACCAAAACAAGTAAAAATGTCCTCGAAAAGAAAATTCACTACAGATTTTTCATTAGCAAAAGTTAATGCTTTGGCTTCCACCCATTTAGTGACGTAATCAGTGCATACCAATATATACTTCTTTTGCTTAGATGGAGGATTAATTGGCCCAACAAAATCTAACGCCCATTTTTCAAAAGGTTCAATGAGTACCTGAATTTGTAATGTCATTTCATTTGGAGCAGGTTTCCCTACTTTTTGGCAGCTATCACATCTCCTGACATATTTTTTAGCATCATTGAAGATGGATGGCAATTAATAACCTAAAGAAAGGATTTTATAGGATGTCCCTTTGTCAGCAAAGTGTCCACCACATGACTGATCCAGGTGGATATTGGTGGCCACCTGCCAAGTCCCTCTGGACCCCCATCATTGTCTCTTTCAGCATTTTCAGTTTCCTTAATTATAGCACAACTTACTATTTTTAGCAGTTTTTCGGGTCCTGAACTTCCGGAGCCGTTTTGACGCCCTAAACGACGTTTTTTGGGAAATCTGGGGGCAACATGGGTCCATGGACCGATGTTGCCTTCCCAAAGTGGTAGTTCTCGGATAGATATTTCTAACGAGCTATCATACGCGTCAAACGGAGATCGTATGCCAAAGTTACGACCCCGGGAAATTGATGTACCAATTTTCCCAAAACGGGGCCCACAATTTGGCGTTTCATCTTCTAGGGTTAGGTTTTGGAATGTGAAGGGTTTTCCATTGTTTCTCAATAATAAATAGGCCTTCGAGCCTCATTGTAACACAATTGGGAACAGTTCAGAGGCATGTAGCCACACATCTCTTCTCAGAGATAAGCTACCATTGCCCTAGCTGGTTTATTTCCATTTCTGGTTGTAAGCATATTCCAGTATTTTCCATTAATCAAATGAAGTATTATTTCCATTGCATCTCTTTATTTATGGTTATCGCATCTCTGTATTTATGGTTATCTCTATAATCTATTGCGTTCCTATTTAAATCCGGATCAATATCTAAACTCTAGTACGACCTTTTTCACTTGACAATTTTTTTTTATGATTGCTAGTGCTTAGAGCTTAGAATTTGTGAACCATGAAATCATTGGAATTTACTTACTAATTCTTCACTGTAATATGTTCACATGTTCACTTTGGCCATCCATGCAGCTTAGAATATGGAAGTATCCATTTGAATAGCACCGAACCTAGTCATTTCAACCATCTCTTATGACCAATATCCTATCCAGCTAATAAATCTGCATGTGTTCACCGTGAGTCTCTCTGGTAAGTTTGTTTCTCCCCGTGAGTCTCTTTCGTAAGCATCTGCTAGGATGTATCAGTTGTGGCATCCTTAATCCATTCATTAGTAAAACATGAATTTGAGTAGTGGGGAGCCATATGGAAATAAAGGAAAATCTTGTTAGCCAAGAAATGACAAACGAACCAAGTGAAAGGCAAAAAAAAAAAAACAAGTCAAGTGGCCGGAAGTGACAGCAAACCAAATGGGTGATATGTATGTTTAAGCATGTATAAGATTATACTAGCATTTAATGTCAAAATGCTAATGTTAGCATTAGTCTAGCAATGAAAAATGTGAATGAATAAATAATATTGTAACCTCATAAGTGTAGCATAAACTTTGGATATCCTTGTAATGTTGTCTCCATGTTTCCTCTATACGCTTGAGCTTTCCAATAAGACTTCCAATTCAAAATTTTGGTGAAATTTTTGTGAAGCCAAATTGCCTAAGTTAAAGTTTGGTTATGTTTTAGTAAAGAGACTCATTAATGCAAATTAATATAAGTTCGATGCCCAATCAATCACTAGATTCCCTACATTGCCATTGGTAGGGACTAATAAGTATGCATAGTGTCATATAACTATATCCAATAGATTTTCTATAATATAGGTGTGGAGGCTTTAAAAGTAATCCTTCAAAGTTTCTTTTATGACGAAGTGTTTAAGGATGTATTTCTTTTGGATTTAAATATGTTTTCATGATATAAGGAAAAATGCTTTAGTTCAAATGGCATCTTATAGTTTAGCATTTAAAGTTGAAAAATAAAAATATAATGTTATTAATGAAAATGTAAATGAAATAGTATTGATAATGAACATACTTTATTAGTCCTTGCCTTGCTAAAGACTAAAGCATCCGCCTGGTGGTCAAAGTACATTTACTATGCATTCTTTCGCTGTGTTTTTGCAATTTTAACCAAAGTTTTGGGAAAATGCTTAATATTTCTATTTTTTTGTAAAATCCAAAATAATTTTCTGATTTTCTCTAAATCTTGTTTCTATTTTTTTATTGGTTGAACAAGCTCCAATGAGACATAATTCTCCTAGTGGAGGGAGTTTTATTTTTTATATTTGTTGGTGCCTCACAATTCATTTAAAATGCAAAAACTAATTTTGTGAGTGGTTATTCCATTGGTGAGTGCTCTCACACTCATACTAACAGTATTATGCTATTTCTCTTCCCAATGATGCCAAAATTGATGCAGTTGCAATTCCTTTACATAGGCTAAGGGGGTGCTAAGCATATTTCCAAATAATATTATTATGTTTCATTTTGTGGACCTTCCTTGTGGGAAGGCTTTTATGGTGCGAAGGATGTGCGGGAGAATGGGTGTGTAGAGGGAACTTTATTCCACAATGACAAAAAATTTAAAACTAATTTTGTGAGTGTCTATTCCATAGGTGAGTGTTTTGAGACTCACACTAACACTATCATGCTACTCCTATGTCCAATGATGTGGGAATTGACGCAATTGCACGTCCTTTATATGGGCAAGGTGACTAAGGGGGAAGGGTGGGAAGAGGGGCTAAAAAATCCAATTAATATTATTATGTTTCATTGTGTGGAGTGTGCATGGAAAATTTTAGGGGCTAATATTCACACGTGGGCTAATTTTCTGTACTTTTTCCAAAAAAAAGATTCCCCAATTTCCATTTTTTTGAAAATTGATTCGCCCAAATTTGATTGTATAAAATTATTTTACCCTAAAAATCGCCAAAAATTTATATATACTAATATCAATTAAATTATATCTAAAACATTTACAAAAATATCATTCAAAATTGTTTACAATTTACAAATTGAGGACTAGTAATATTCACCAAGATTTCTAAACTTTAAGATAAACTTCCATCCTTAAAATATTTCGTGTCCTTGTGTAAATATTTTACTTTGTAAAGGACAAGGTATGTGTGAAAGAATAGGGGTGTAGAGAGAACTTTATTCCATAGGCACTTAATTAATTTTAAAGGTTGTGTGAGACAACAATTGTATAGAGCTATGAATTTGTGCAAAATGAAGGATGTGTAGAGGTGTGAAAGATTTCACTATGCGGAATATGAAGATAGGGGAGAGGCACAATGCATAAGTAGGACAAAGTTTGAGTGAGAAGTGTGGATTGTGGAGGGTAATCAACATTTTCATTGTACAAAATGTAGAGGGGCAGTGAATGATTTCATTGTTCAAAATGTGGAGGGGTAGTGGACATTATGCATACTCCGGAGGTCAAAATGATGATTTGAATTAACAAACTCTCTCACACTCAATATATCTACACACTCTTTCTTTTGCACTTCCTCTACAACCTTTCTCTTTTCTTTACAATTCATAGTCCTTATGCACTATGTACAATTAAAAATGTAATCCTTCATGCGATAAAAACATTAAGTAAGGACATTATATCTTAATACTTAAACTATACTATTATCTTCATAATTAAGATATATATAAAGGGTGAATGGTATACTACTGCAAGATTGTGAATCCATAATGATGTGTGGAGGATGGGGTATGTGTAGGAGAAGAGGTGCAGACATGAAACTATTTTTTTACAGATTTAGTTGTGTGAGAGAGGAGAGCAGTTGCATAAATCTATGAATCTTTAAGAAATGGAGGATGAGCAGAGGACAAGGTATGTACAAGAGGCGGGGTGGTGGTTTCTTTGGTTAGTACTATGCCACTAAAAAAAAGACATGTATTGTTAGTGTGCTTATCTTTTCTTTTACATATTTATTTGTGGGGGGGAACAATTGTACAAGATTGTGAATCTATGTAAAGGAAAGGGTATGTGTGGGAGAACTGGGGTGCTGAGTGAGATTTTTTCCCTAGGAATGAAATCAATTTTAGACTCGTTTCCTTTTAAAATCTTTATAGATTTAGCTATGCGTGACAACAATTTATTTTAACTAGGAACAAAATATTTAATTCGTAGACGCATAATTAATGTAACTAGGAACATAAGATTTAATTAATGAATATTTCACATTTTCCTCGCTAGTGACTATAACATTTGTCTTGGCATTAAATTGCATTGAATTTGTATTATTTGAGTGTAACAACAAATTTTATCCACAATGTTGTGGTTTTTTGATAAATTTCAAGTAAATTTCTTGGCTAAATCAATACACTGAAAAATATTATCTAAACAGGCTTTGAAGTATTCACTAGCTACATAATCAAATTTGTGAACTTTTTTGGTGGAAAAAGCCTATCCTCTATTTACAAAATTGAGCTTATAGATGAGTGCTTTGTTGTAGATGACTGTGAAAATAGAGGAAATAACAAAGAGACTTAAAGCTCCAGTTGTTCCCAACTAAATACCCTTAATCTCTGTCATGTTTTCTCTTTATTATCAATTTGTTATTTCACAATAACCATTAGCATGTTGATATTATCAAAATAAAATATATGCTTCCATCATAATTCATCTTGAAGCACACTAAAATTAATGGAATTCTCAGATTTAGAATAAAAATCAGTAACTAAAACTTTTGTAGACCACAATATTATTAGAACAAATAGTAATGCAATTGCAGATGTTATGACATCATTGGGAAGAGCGATAGGGAATTCCTTTGATTAGTGCTCTCAAAATGATCACAACAAGCCATGAATTTATAGTTCATTTATCTCTTATGATTTCATTGTGAGCTACTTTGCATTGAAAACGTTTACGGATTTAACTGTGTGGGAGAATAATTGCATAGAGTTGTTAATCTATGAGCAATGAAGTATGTGTATATAAAAAAGTATGTACGAGAGAATGGGGGTGTAGAGGGAAATTTATTTCACAAACACAAAATTAACTCAAATAAGAACACAAATGTTAATTCATAATATTTTGTATTCTGTAGGCACAAAATTAATTGTAAAGGTTGTGTGGGACAACGTGGCATAGAGCTATGAATCTATGCGAAATGAAGGATGTACAGAGGTGCAAAAGATTTCATTCTGTGGAATACAAAGATATGGGACAGGAACAATGAAAAAGAAGGGCAAAGGGTGAGCGAAAAGTGCAGACTCAAAGGGACATTTGATGTTTTCATTTTGTGGAATATAGAGGGGTAGTGAATGTTTTCATTATGCGGAATGCAGAGGGATAGTGAACATTATGCATACTATGGATGAAAAATGAATGATTCAAATTGACAAACTCTCCCACACTTAATATCTTGACACACTCTTTCTTTTGCACTTCTTGTACAACCTTTCTGTTTTCTCCCAAATCATAGTCCTTCCTCATTGCATATAATTAAAATGTTTATCCTTAATATGGTGAAAACATTAATTAAGGACAATTTATCTTAATATTTAAGCTATACTACTATATATGTAATTAAGATATATATAAAGCAGGAATGATATACTACTGCAATATTGCGAGTCCATAAGGATGTGCAGAGGATGGGGTATGTGCGGGAGAAGGGGTGTAGACACAAAATTAATTTTAAACTCTTTTCCATTTATTTTTTTTACATATTTAGTTATGTAGGAGAACAGTTGTACATACATGAGTATCTGTGTAGAATGAAAGATTTGCAGAGGACAAGGGTATTTGCTGGAGAAATGGGGTGCATAGGAACTTTATTTTGCGTGCACGAAATTGATTTTAAACTCTTTTACATTTAAAATTTTTATAGAATTAATTATGCCAAACAACGATTTAGTTTAACTAGGAACACAAAATTTAATTCGTAGACGTGAAATTAAGTAACTACGAACAAAAACTTTAATTAACGAATATTTCACATTTTCCTCGCTAGTGACTATATTATCTATATTAGCGTCAAAGTGCATTGAATATATATTATTTGAGTGTAACACCAAATTTTACCTGCAATGTTGTAGTTTTTTAGTTAAATTTCATGTCGACGACTTTCTTCACTAAATCAACACACTAAAAAATTGTTAGCTAAAATTTCAAAAAATTATGGCCTCCAACATGCTGCCAACGAAAAACTGTAGCTTGTTCTGAGCCACTCAATCCTTCTACTATCACCATGGCTTTGGGAACATTTTTCCTTATTGAGGTTGGTTGAGTACTATGTATGTCGTTGAACTTTGTCTACTTTGTGTTGTTCCACCTTCTCATTTCCTTGGTAGGGATTGGAATGACCTCGACCTCTTCACCTTATTTTTGAGACCTAGAGGGTTGGTGTAAAGAGTGGCCTTGTATACCCACCTAGGAAGGGGTTCTTAATTGGAACTCCTCATTCTACCCTCGTATAGATGAGGATCAAAACTTGTTGCACTACTGCAACCCCCCTTATAGGGACAACCTGGAATCGCAGGTCCCTCCCATAATCGCAGGGCCTTCTCATAATTCATGTCAGGTTAAATTAATTGGTACAATTATGACCTATCATGTAAGCCATCCTCCTGAGAGGAAGGGGCCCTCTCTTTTCCGATCCACCTAGAGTGATTGGACCACCATCGATAGACAAATTCCCTTATCTTCCTTTTGTCATCTTTGGCTCTCTCGATGTTATCTCTTCTTCCATAATCACATCATACTATATCGACAAATAATATAGGCTCTTCATCAGTGGATTCTCTTTGTTGATTTCATTCCTTTAATTTTTGTCTCTATTAATAGTGAAAATTCATCTATTCCTCATGTCATTCTTGCGTGACCCTTCTTGTCATAATCGCAAACTATTCTACTCTATTGAACTCTCATAGACTCTAAAATTTCTTTTGTCAGTTCTTCTACTAGCTTTCCTCCCTTCGGTTTTGTTTTATAACTCTTGCAGACTCGCAACACCTACTCCTTCCCATAGACGATTATTACATTGGCTTCATTATTACTACTTGTAGATCTAGATTGTTACACTTCTGTGTGGAACGTGTGTGAAATACGTTTAAACTAAAATCAGAAGTATGACATACATGTGCCACTTCTTATAGTCTCTTGGTCATATCATCTTGATATCTAATGTGTCAAAAGGGTGGTTTACATGTTCTTTTCTACTTCTAGAATCAGATTTGGTGATAATATCAACTGCTTTCTTTCAATTCAATTGTCATTATCGTACCAATGATGTAATTCCTTTGTCTTTGCACGTGGTTCCCATCATGCTGTTTATTGTCACCCTAGCTCTTGGCTAGGCCTAAAAAAAACTATATGTTGTAAATATTGCATCCAAGACATTGGGGCGATAAAAAATCTGGATGATAGTTTTATCTTTGATGCGAAGATAACATAACATGTTTCAGAGGGAAAATAGTAACTGGTGGCAATTTATAGGGAAATGAGGTAGTTCACATATCTCATGCAACTTCATTCCACATAAATAATTTTATCATATCTATAGGAACTATGATTGATTGATTACGAATTTCAAATAGCGGAATGTGAAACATTTTCTCTTTGCAGAAGTTTTCTTAATACTATGTGCATTTGTGATTTCACAATTGAGGATTAAATAATTATTATTATTATCATGAAATATTAAACTAAGTATTTTTAATGTCTTGAAAAATTAGTGTTGTGTTAAAGAATGGGTGTTTCAGATAAAGGAACAAAAGCTTTAATTCATAGTGTCAAAGTGAAATATTCTAGAGATGAGATGCACTGCCTTTCTTTATCTATCTGTCTATCTATGATAGATGATCCATCTAGGGATGTCCTATAAATCCATCATTGTGTTTCCTACCCATGAACGTAGCAGCTTCAAAATGCTCACATCTATAATAATAAGGAGAAAAAGAGTGGTGGTTATGGTCGTGCATTCCTAGAGTGGCCGAATTACAAGTTCATAGAGGTGTGAAGGAAGCAGAATCAAAGCGGACCATGACATGCATGTTGACCTTTTGGAATTGATGAGACAATTAGCTATATTTTCATTTGTATTAAATCATAAACCATAAGTTTCTCGCTAATCAATCCAAAGGAACAAAAGCTATGTTTTGGCATACTCTATACATTAGTTCATTTAGTTAGCCATCATAACAATTTATAGAAAAACCAACAAAATTGAACATAATAAACCATCTAAAGTTTCCTTTTAATGTGTAACTATTAACTATGTTCAGTACAATGTATGAATCCACACTTCCACATTTTGTACAACGTATAAAAAATTATTCACATTTCGTCATAATTCATTAGAGAAATTTTAAGGTCTAAAATGGGCCTCAAAACAAAAATGTAAAACCAAAACCAATTTTATAAGAACTAATAGGGTTGAGGATGATGATATCAACCATGGGGGATGATCCACCATTTTTGGAGTAAAAAAAAAAAAAAACATTTTTTTTGAACTCATATTTTCAACTTATCTCCCTATGATTTTACTCAAATTTAGAGTGGGAGCACCTCTTGGATGCGGAATTTAATGACTCATCCAAGGAGTACCCATCACTAGTATAAAATGAGCAATTAGTGATTAGGTGACTAAAAACATTAGTCACCACAAATTTTCCAAGTGAAATACTACCAAAATTGAGCAATCTTAAGTGAACGAACTAAAAACAACTTACATAAATCACTAATTTAGTCACGGGTTAAAATATGCAACTAGCTAATAAGCGATACAACTAAAAATGACTAACATGAATGACTAATTTAGTCTAAGAAAAAAATACAACTACCTAACAAATACTACAATAATATGAATCAATTTTTTTATGTTTGTCATCTTAATTGTGTCAAGCAATCTAAACTTACAAGTGATAGGGGATTGAAAGTTTGTTAAAGATTGGTTGAAAGGTTATCCTTCCTTAAACACTTCTTTATCCTCACATGGTGTATAGGTGAA